>VYZP01039672.1:0-31501 GCA_013400635.1 Hypocryptadius cinnamomeus | reverse complement strand
GCCACCGCGACCCCCCCGTCCCGCCCCGCCCGCCCGCGTCCGCGCAGCCAATCGGCGCCGCCGCCGCGCCCCACGTGACCTTTGTTGACTTACGTCAGTCATTGCGCTCCGCCGCCGCTGCGCTCCGGTTTGGTTGGCCCTCGCTGCCCGCCTCCCCCGCCGGCCTCAAGCCATTGGTCAGTAGATGATAAGGGCGGTGGAGTTTCGGGGAGCCGCTGATTTTGATAGGCCGAGCGGGCCGTCAGTCAGACGGGCTTTTCGATTAGCAGCGCCAGCAGGTTGNCGCTTCGCGCGAGACGCACGGCAAGTCTCGCGATGCCTCGAGGGCCTCGGGGCGTGAGGGCGGGGAGCGCCCGGCCCGGCCCCGGCTGGAGCGCTGGGAAAAGCGCGAAGGATGGAAATGGTAACAGCGGGGAATTCGGGCTTCTGGACACGCCTCGCGTGTGAGTAAAGCTCTGGATTTCTTTAGGCGCGGGAAGGAAAGGGGGTTTGCTGCTTGCTTTCTCTTTTTCATAACGGCTTAGCGCAGCTCCAGCCCGACCTGTAGATGAAGCGTTACCTGGGCATCACAGGCTGCCTTTGGGGACTTGAAAGGTCATCTCGTCCCATCCGCCTGCCATGGGCAGGGACACCTTCTGCTAGACCAGGTTGTTCAGAGTCCCTTCCAGCCTGGCGTTGAACGCTTCCAGGAATGGGACATCCACACTTGTTCCTGTGCCTCCAGACCATCCTTGGGTTCCTCCACCCTTCCCAGCTCAACCAGGAGCCCAAGGGACCGCGTTTCTCTTTACAGTACCACACAGCCAGGAGGCTTTAGAGCTTTTTAAGTAAGGTGTCTGCAGATCGTTCCATCTTGGCTCCTCTGTGGTGTGTACAAGGAGCTGAGCCCTGCTGTGGGTGTGTGAGGCAGGGGTCATTCCCATTTTGCTGGAAATGGATCAGAACAGCCCTCTGTAACAGCACTGTGTCACTTCTCTGGTGTCTGGCTGAAGCTCCATGTCTGGGCTGGCTTTTCCCATTTGAATTTCCTGTTTGATGATTGCTAGGTGCTCTAAAGCAAATGTAAAGCCCATTAGCTGCCTTTGGGAATTCAGTGAAGCAGGCCAAAGACCAGCCTATGCAGNTCGGGAGTGGCGGGCGCTGGGGTGGGAAGAGGAGGAGGAACGAGGGAGGGCTGCGCTCACGGGTGGAGTTGCGTAACGGGGGCTCCGGGCTGGAGGAGTGGACGCCGCTGAGGAAGGCGCCATGTCCCACCGGCGGGGGGCAGTAGGCACGCTCGCAGCCTCCCCTCCGCCCCGCCTCGGGTGTGGCGTTCTTGGCACAAGGGGAAAATAAAGGCATCCCGGAGCGGTAACGGAGCTGAATGGGGCTCTGAGGGAGGTGCTTGGACGGCGGGCANCAGGGACACCTTCTGCTAGACCAGGTTGTTCAGAGTCCCTTCCAGCCTGGCGTTGAACGCTTCCAGGAATGGGACATCCACACTTGTTCCTGTGCCTCCAGACCATCCTTGGGTTCCTCCACCCTTCCCAGCTCAACCAGGAGCCCAAGGGGCCGCGTTTCTCTTTACAGTACCACACAGCCAGGAGGCTTTAGAGCTTTTTAAGTAAGGTGTCTGCAGATCGTTCCATCTTGGCTCCTCTGTGGTGTGTACAAGGAGCTGAGCCCTGCTGTGGGTGTGTGAGGCAGGGGTCATTCCCATTTTGCTGGAAATGGATCAGAACAGCCCTCTGTAACAGCACTGTGTCACTTCTCTGGTGTCTGGCTGAAGCTCCATGTCTGGGCTGGCTTTTCCCATTTGAATTTCCTGTTTGATGATTGCTAGGTGCTCTAAAGCAAATGTAAAGCCCATTAGCTGCCTTTGGGAATTCAGTGAAGCAGGCCAAAGACCAGCCTATGCAGTGGATGCTGCTGCTTGCTGGTTCTTCTTTAATTGCCGCTCTCCAATCATGCTCACGACACTGAAGCCCGTTTCTGCCTCTGTGAGTGTTAAACTAACGTGTCAGTGGTGTTTTTCAGGTGGATCCTTACGTGTTTTCTGGTCCTGATGGTGCAGAGACACTGGCAAGAATGGAGACCTGGTCAAGACAAAGTCTTAAATAATGCAAATGAAGACTCAGAGTAGCATGTCCATGCTGTTCCTAAAAGCAGACTCTTGTAATGTAGCTCTGCTTTTTGATGCAAATGCAGGAAGAACAAAAAAAAGCATCTGGGTTTGATGATGTTGCATTTCTTCATAAAAGAGTCAGCAGCCAGTTTGTTGAGAGTATTGATATAAGAGACAAGCATTTGTGTTTAAAGGACTTGCAAGATTGAAATCCAGATAAAACCCAAGTTATTTTTGGTTCTGGGAATGGGCCATAGTCTGTTAATAGTGGAATTATTATGACCAAACATCTGTGTTCATCTGTATTGTCCATGGCTTCTCTGTCAGGGATTTTCTCAGCAGAGTTTCCTCAGGTGCCAAAAGCAGTGCCAATAGCCTGACTGGTTGGGAATGTGCCATAGATATGGGGTTTCAATGCAGAGTGTTTCTCAGTCTTCACTCTCAGGTGTAAAGTTTTCACTTTGCAGTATCCTGAGTATAAATCAGCAGAAAGGAGAGTAGACAAAACCATTTCTCAGTGGAAGAAAGGGATTGATGAACAACAGAGCTAATTAGGGTACCACAGAAGCAGAGTCCTAGTCCAGCTGAAACTTGTGTGCACTTGAAGTCACAACCCCTGAGTTGCCTCTCTAGTAGTCAGTGCCACTGTTAACCCCCCCATACCCTGCCTGAATTGCTGACATTGAATTTCCAGATGCCTTTATTTATTTGTTTGTTTATTCATTTATTTGCTGTCACTTCCAAGTCAGGTAGCAAATTTGAAGGAGCAGTAGATCAGTCCCTGTTGGATACAATTCAAATCTCATGGTCTTCTGTAGTCCAGGCACACTTTATAGTCACCTGCAGCAAAATCCATCCCTGGAAGAACTGTGGTGTTTGAAGCTGGGTAAATCACTTCCAATTGCTTTGGTTCTCATTCCTGCTTTTGGAAGTTCTGGGCAGCTGCAAGCCTTGACCAGCTAAGCAAATGGTGGCAAAGGTCATCTCCTTACCCAAGAGTGAAGAAGCTCAGGAGCCACGTGTGATCTCTGCTGGTGCTGCTGTTTAAGAAAGGATTTGGAGGAGTGGAGTCACCATTACGCTCCCAATAGCTCAGGAGGCCTCTGACTATGAGGCAAATCCTTTTGCAGCAGAGCAGGCAAAATGTGCTGAGACAACCTTGGATTCATGTGACAACGTGCACATATTGAAAGACAGCAACACAAAAAGCAGACTGACCAACAGAACCCAGAGGATGCCATTTTGTGCCCTACAAAACAAAAATCTAATACTTGTATTGCTGCCATCTTGATACATTTTAGTCAACCTGCCTGAACTATGGGGGTATTTGGCATGTGAGGGAAAGCAGCATAAACTAGCAAAATCTGCCAATAGGTCATTTAGGGAGAAAGCAGTTTCTTTAACACTTCTCTTTTTCTGCATTTGTTTTCCTTACTGTTGTTTTCTTTTACTCCAATGTAAAAGAAGAAAAGCTTAAATTACTAAACTATTTTCTTGATATTTGGAACAAAAAGTCCTGTGTGCTTCCTTTTTTTGTACTCTAGCAGTAGCTTTTCTATTGTCCAGGAGTTCATAGTAAAATTACCTGCAATTTACATGTTCCTTGTACTACCCACATTAAGGTTCTGGTGGGTGATGTGTGATGATCTGTGTTTTTACAGCATATGGTGGTCAAGAAAGTGGGGAAGCTGATCTAAACCCCAAGGTTTTGGATTGTTTTTAGTTGGTTTTTTCCCCACAAAAAAAGGCAAGTGCTTTTGCTGGTAATAAGGAAAACCAATACATGGATAGGAGAATTATTATTGAAAATAGGAAAAAAGTCATCATGATGCTGTTTATCACTATGTTGAAGAAAAAATTGCTTTTTATTCTCAGAAGTACTTTCCTAGCTTTGGGTAGTAAAGGGAGTGAACTAGTCTAGGAAATTGGTTATTATAAAGAAAGAAAATACAGGGGTTTTTTAATGAAAGTTTTAAAAATCAAGGCTAAATGCTTTGGTTATAGACCTTAATTATTATTGTTCTGTCTTGCTTGAGTCATGTAGTCATTTTTGTCTATTGCCTCTCTGTCCTTGGTTAGCTTGAGTTTAAAACCTGGATTGTCTTTGAAAGGCTTAATGCTGGAATTCATCTGGGGGGTTAAGTGGTAATTCATGGTCATAAGAAATCACAGTCACCAGGTAAGCAGTAATATCCATCCCTGTGCAGCAACATGTCAGCAATTCAGTCACTTCAAAAGATGGAAAACCATGAATTTGTGTCATCACCTTAACTGCATTCTGAGCTGTTTGATGACATGCAGAAAGCAGGGCATTTTGGGGTGTTCTGTAGATTTGCTGTGTAAGAGAGACCAGTTCTCTGCATGCCAGCATGAACACAGGGACCCCTTTGCTGAAGCTCTACCAGTAGAAGAAACAACTGTTAGAATATCTGTGTCCTATTTTTGCAGTATATAGATCTATGTTATACTAACTGGCAGTTTCTGCTGACTTGGAGAAATAAATAATGTGAAAAATTATACTTGTCCAGGAGGTGGTTCCTTTACAGTGCTACTGTTGGTGGATTTTACATCTTTTTGCAGTTGTGCCTGTACCTCCCACCTCCAGCACTTTTGGTTGTGTCTTTGGTGTGCATTTCAAATGAGGAAATGCTTTCATTTATGGTAATAGTTTTAGGTGAATGTCTGTCTTCCCCCTAGGAACCAGATGTGACAGTTTAAGACTTGCCACCTTCCAAAGAAATCACTTGTTTGACAGGAGATGATCCTGAACAAGGATCTCTGCTCTTCCAGAACAGTGCAGAGAAACTGAAATTTCTTGCATGTGTTTCCGTGCAGAAATTTGAGAAGCTTTTCTCTGTTGAGAAGATGATAATAAAATACTGTGTCTATATTAACTTGTCTTCAGATTGACAGTTGTAACTTAATAGAATTTGGCAAATGCTGTAAAGAAGAGGAAAAAAATCCCATCTTTTTGTTTCTATGGTGTTTTTATATGTATTGACTTAATAGTAGTTGCTGGGCTGATACCTTTGTAGCCTACTGGTTTTCTGGCTTGGAAGTGAAAAACAAATCACATTTCTAAACCAGCTCTGAGGAAAATTATAAAGGTTTTTGTGTAAACATTTGGAAAGAGCCAATCCTGATGCTCAACAAACCAGGTGAATGGATATCTTGTTAGCTTTTGTTAATCCTGGGACAGAATCCAATATTATCCAAAGTATTTCATTATCTGCTATTTTTGTTTTTCTCCAATAACAGAGCATGTCACATGCTCTTACTGGATTTAATTTAGTGTTTCATACACATCTTTTTGAGAAAATATCTGGGAATTACTTATTTTAAAAGCCTCAACTGTTGTGTATGTTGCTTTTTGTTAACATTTATGTCCATGTCTAAAAGGACAAAATCTTCAGTAACCAATCTAAACACTTTTGGCTGTAGTTTCTCTCCTCTGTCCATTTCTTACAACATCAGCCACTTTTAAAATCAGGTATTTTGCACATGGTAGACACTAAATCTTGTAATGGTGCACAGGTGAGAGTTTTAAAGGTGCAAACAGCAGAAGCAGCTTTGGGACATTGGGTGTGGCAGAGTCAAAGCCTGGGCTCAAGAAGCTCCATCTTGCACTTGCTAAACACAAACAATGACAATTCTCCATCCTTGTCTAAGCAGTTCAGGATGCCCTCTCAGCAATGGGTGAGTCAAGCCATTTCAAATGAAATAAAACATCATGCTTCAATCTGCAGACTTAGTTGCTGTAGGACAACACTCTTGCATTTTTGAATCTTCCCCAAATGCAGTGGCATTCCATTAATTCAATGTATAGGACACAATGAGGGTGTACTCAAAGCATGTAAATGTGTTCATATGTAACTGGAAGATAAGCAAAACACCAAACTGAAAGTTTTTTTGTTTGCTGTTTATTTTCTTAATTTTGCTATTATCAACAGGCAGGTTATGTTTAGAATTTCTCTAGAAGTGCTCCACTGTATCATCTGCATGTCAATAAGAGTTGGATCAGGCCTCTCACAGAGGCCACAAGCACCACGATGATGTGAGGAAGACAAGTATTTTCTGCCACAGCTTGACATTCATAAAATCCAAAGCTAACCCTGCCTTTACATTTTTTGTTGCTTCCCCCTTCAGCTGCACTTCAGTTGAGAACCTGTGAAACAGGAAATCCCTAGGAATGGTTGGGAGAATTTCCCATCTTACAGTTTCTCAAGGTACAATTTGGTTTCTGTTTGGAAGTTTGCAGTTGTGTATTTGTATAAATATACTCAGTGCTACTGAAATCAGTTTGTGAGATGTTCTTCTCTAATGGTGTTGTGGTTTGGTTTTTGTCTGCAAATGAGACCTGTGGTGGTTTTCTCTTGTGAGGAAAGTCAAAACAGTGTTTTTCTCCATGGATATGTAATCCCAAACTGAAAGCTGAGTGAGAGGAAGGAATTGCCATTAGTCTTAATGGGACAAAAGTTTCTTGGGAATTGGGGTAGCAAAGGGAAGCTTCACTGAGAATCTGCAATGTTTTCCAAAGCCTTGATGTCTTTTTATTTGGTTCTTTTTCTGCCACTAGTGGATACACAAAATTTCACTGGAAATTGTGAATTCAGATCTTCACATAACAAAATACTTGTCCAATGGCTTCTTAGTATCACTGAGAAGAAAGTCCCTCTAATATTCCTTCCTCTCAATCAAAAATATCCACATCCCCTGATGAACTCAGATGCTTACATGTAGGCATCCAAGCTACTCCAGTCTGGTCTAGAGACCATTAAAGTAATGATGCAACTGGCACTATTTTATAGACATAAAAGTTTGAAAGTGCATGGATACATTTCTTCCCAAGGGTAATCTATACAAAAAAGGACCAGGATACCGTCTTGAGAAATTTGTATTGGTCCTGTTCAGATCATAGTTTTTGTTTCCTCTACAAAGAAGAGGACAGATGTGTGATTTTTAATTACTTCTGTTATCTATCATGTAATTGGTTTGGGATTTTTAGTAAGTGATTGGTTTTGTTTTTATTACCTATTCCTTCAGTGCAGACATATTTCTAATGAATAATCCCACCATCCCAAGGATGTGAACCTGCAGGTTCTGGAATATCTTCTGAAGCGACTTTCTGCTCAGTAAAGATCAAGTCCCATTTGTAATGGATCAGTCCAGATAAGTTTTCAAAATTTAAATGCTTATCAGAGTTCCTTTATTCAGGAAATCAAGCAAGACACAGGTTTTCTTGTAAATTCAATGTTCCTGGTTTCTGTTACATCAACCCATGCTAAATGAGACATCCTGCACTATTTATGCTTCTGTCTCTCTGAAAACAACTGAATACAATATATATGATTAGTGAAGAACAAAACACCTACTGTTAAGCCTCTTCTATGAATCAGCTGGATGTTTTCATATCTATTTGGGGTTACTAATTTTGCAATGTAGGTGCTTCTTGTCAACAGTCTGCAAAAAACACATGGGAAATACAAGTAGGAGGATCACAGTTTCTGTCTCCCAGGTGGAGTGGTTTGGTTCCAAACCCTGCCATGGGTGGGTGGTTTGGTGCTGTACAAGAAAGGGAGATCCCAACAGCAGCTGGTGGTGCCCAGCAGTGGGGCAGGAGGAACAAGCAGGAACTGATGCCCAGAAGTTCCACCTGAACATGAGGAAGAATTTCTTTTCCTACGCAGTGACTGAGCACTGAACAGATTGTCCAGAGAGGGGGGTGTGGAGCCTCCCTCACTGGAAATCTTCCAGAACCCCCTGGACACAATCCTGTGCCAGCGCTCTGGGATGACCCTGCTTGAGCAGGGAGGTGGGACCAGATGACCCATGGTGGTCCTCTCCAGCCTGACCCATCCTGTGAGTCTGTGAACAAAGAGCAGAGGAAAGAGCCAAGTGTGTGAGGAGGGTTTGAGCAGTGGTTGGACAGAGGCCTTTTCTGTAGCTGAATTCTTCTGACCAGTCACTTACTCCATCTCTTCTTTCTGTCCCTGTTGTGTTTTCCACTAAATGTGTAGAACATGAATGTTGTGTTTAAATGACAGTGTCTGACAAAAAGCAGAAATGATCATGTGGTTTGGGGTTGGTTTGGTTTTTCCCCCCAGTCTTATCCAAACAAATGACTGTGTCAGCACTTTGTCAAAAATGACACAGCTGGTCACCAAAATGATGGTGCCTCAGGAGGGGTCCCATGACATTTATTTGGGAAAAGCACCCCCTGCTTCTGACAGTCCCCTCTCTGCCTCTGTTACTAACCCTGTGCCATCCCTCAGCAATACTGATTGAAGTGTTTGCAAAGCTATATTGGAAACCGAGGCAAAGTCATTGAAATAGCCTCAATTAAAAAAAATAAACCAGCCTCCATCCCACTCCAAAAAAAAAACCCAAACAGAAAAAAAACCCCAAATCAACCAACCAAAGTCCTCAAAACAAACAAAACCCCAGAAACTTCCAGAGGGGAGCTGAAAGCCACTTCCAGACAACTGTTATGGTCATTATTCCCATGCAATATTGTATGGCACGCTGAAAAATATTTAAGAATAACATCAATTTAATGTGAAATCAAATGCCAGAATGGATGATACAGTGGTTGCATTATTGAGTAGCATACTGAATTGAATTAAATCTTGTCTTGTTAATAAATCTTGCATCGCTGCTGACAGCTGCTGTGAAGAATCCTGAGATTGTTTTGTAAGGACGTTCAGCCTGTTCCTAGCGGTGCCTGAGGAGCTGGTGGATGGCTGCCCAGCACAGTAAAATGATTGCATCTTGTGAAGTTGACTGCAGATTGCTATCACAGTAATAAAAACCAAGTTAAAAATTACAAAAACCTGGTACCTCTAAAAGCTTATGAGCCATAGAAATGACCTACTACTAACTCCTTACTACCTCTGAGTAATTGTTTATTAGGTTGCTGGTTAGATTTTAATTTAGAAGAATTGGACAAATTGCTGTTGGTCTTTATCATGATCTCTCTTTTTCTGCTGTTCTGATGCAGCAGCTGTTGCTGGGAATCAAGCCCCTGATTCACAGAGGAGGAGGAATAACTCATTTTTCCAGATAACACTTGCTGCATTACCTGTGTACACATTTCTTTCCCAGTGGAGCATGGGCAAAAAGGAGCAAGTTCTACACAGCTGGCAAGGCTGAAAAAGAAACATAATCTACAACTGATGAAACTGGTAGATTATATAGGAAAATAGTTCACACTCTTCTTTCATTCTAAAGAAAACTCTTACCAATTTTTTTTTCATCTGATTACTGTTCTTAGACTTTTTTTTTATGTCACTATTTACAGAAACTTTTAGGAAAGAATTTGTGTCTTTTATATTAATTCTTAGGTTTAGAACTATAAAGATTATCTTCCTGAACTAACCACTCCCTCTTAAGCCCAGCTTTGAAATGTTTCCATTATGCTTATTGAGAAGTTTAGGAATTAGAGATGTCCATTCAGAAAAGTGTTTAAAATAATGATAAATAAACAATAATGACCATGAGGGTTAAAGATTAAAAATTAAACTTTTAACTACTATCTCCTTACTTTGCAGCCTCAATATGTGCACTGTGATTCCTGCTCTACATTAACATTCAGAAAGTTTTTCCCCATGAACATGTAATTGTTTGTATTAGAAGCTTAAATGTTGTACTCAAAATTAGAATCATGCCTGTGGGTATTTAAAA
This sequence comes from Hypocryptadius cinnamomeus, assembly GCA_013400635.1. Taxonomy (NCBI): domain Eukaryota; kingdom Metazoa; phylum Chordata; class Aves; order Passeriformes; family Zosteropidae; genus Hypocryptadius; species Hypocryptadius cinnamomeus. Next base: position 21,717 of record VYZP01039672.1, on the reverse strand, counting down.
TGGAAGAATAATACCAGTTAATGACTTCAGAGTAACTAGTAAAATTACATCAGGGAGACTACTTCAGATTTTGCAGATTGGCCAAATTTATATTGATGAGAAATACATAAGATTTAGCTCAGTAAAATTCAATGAAACCAAGCATATATTGAGGAAAGAGAAGCGTGCAGGCTTATTTGTTGTGGAAATTTGTTGACTTTTTATTCCAGAGATAAATGAAGTTCTGCTTTATGGAAATTTCCGGTTATTTTTCTAAACGTTATACTTTTTGATGTAAGCAGTTATATGGTCTTGTAGATAGGTTTCTTTAGTAAATTGAATTTATTGGAAGTTGTTTCTTCCCAAAAATGAACTTATTTCTTCACCAGGAGTCCACAAAGGCATATTCCTCTGCAGAAAGAATTCAGTTGGCTTGAAATATGAAGGAAACCAGAGGAGTTGCAGTTCAGAGTTCCAGGTGTTTTCTAGAAAATTACTCCATCACTTTTCTGGCTGTTTTCACCTTTGTAACATCTTGTGTTCAAAGATAACTCACACCTCCTCTGAAGAATGCACAGCTCTTGCCTTGGGCTGGGTCAGTGGGCTCCAGCGCTCAGGTCACTTACAGCCATCATCTGGCTTGCCCTGCGAGCTGGGATTCGTATCACAGGTTCTAGTTCCTCCAAAAAGTACAACTGCTTCTCGCTTCTCTCCTCAGAATTTGGTGTAACTTCATCCTCCAGTTTCAGCAGAGTTTTGCTTTATCGAAAAGGGAGGGTGCTATAAATAACTTTTTGGTGTGGAAGGTAAAAGAGACAGCAGTTTGGATCTTGCTATTAATTGCAAAGAGCCAAGAAGTTCAACATGAAAATAGGATCTGTATTGTGAACTTCCTATTGAAGATACAGAATTTGGAGAGATTTGAATGGAATTAGTTAATTAAATAACTTATTTATGTATTTATAAAATAATTTGAGAACTTCTAGTAAAATGCTGGACACTTCAATAAAAGTGTTACCAAAAAAAGGGAAATGCAAATTCAAACACACCCATGCTTTAATGAACTAGATAAATCTTCCCGGCAATCAGTGGATGCACAAGCACTGAAATAGAATTATATAAATCTCCATGTTTAAAGTTGGGCAGTTTATTCAGTGATTGAATCAAATTAAGAGCATGTGTGTGGTGTTCTACTAGCACAGAAACGCTATAGGGAATGAACAAAAAGGTAAGCCTAATGTTATCCATAGAACATCTCAAAGGAAGCAGAACAGAACAACATGTTTTAACCAAACAGCTCACAAAGCAGGCCTCTTATGTATCAAAGCCAATTAGGACAGAGTCCAACAATCACAAAAGATATTTAGTCATAAAGAGATACCCAGCAATGTTTTGTCTTATCTCTGAAGCAGATCATTAAAGGCTTCCTGTCATATTTCTTCACGACTTCTTTTCAGGAAAGTCTATTTCCCTCTCCTCAGGAGGAGAACAGGACCTACCAGAGCACCTCACTTGGCCTCCTCCCAGCCCCCCTGTGGGCTCCAATCCAGGGAGGGAACAACAATCAACCTGCACCAGCAGAGCTCTGATTGCTGCCTTTCCTGATTGTCCCCATCACGCTGCACAAGGTGGGCTCCAAATTCTGATCCCATCCAAGCTGTGGCACATGTGCAGAGATGCTTCTGGATGTACCAGGGAGTCATTGCAGCACAAAGCTGAGCCAGGAGTTCTGCCACAGCAGCAATTTGGGTGCTGCTGGCCTGGCACAGTCTCAGATTCCCAGGGAAAGATAGGAATTGCCTGTAACAGTTAATGTAGGGAGAAGTAGGGTGAGCACCAGGTGAGAAGTTTCTCTTCTGTCAACACCAGCTTTTGCTTTCATATGATTTTCTATGTCTGGAGCACAGTCCTTGAACAAAGCAACAGCAACTCTTTTTACATTTGAAGAAAGTCTGGGTGGAATAGGCCTCCAGCAGGTTATTGGGAAGACTTTCATTCCTGCATATATGAGAAATGAGGGGGGAATAGAGGTAATTAGCCAGCCTGTATCCCAGACTGATGCCTAAAGGTTCCATTGTTTATTTATATATAGCAATATTTTAAAAACAACTTCTTAGATTAATGTATTTACATGGTCTCAGTTGGCTCTTGTTCTTTTCTCCTTTCTTGGCCATCCTCCACAGACTTGTAATGGAAATCACTGCACAGTTCTCCCTCTCTACTCAGCCTTTGGGTTTCTAACTCAAATGTATCACTCTTTCATGGGAAAATGTGTGTGCCCCACAAGTATGTTTTTCCAGGCTTCCTCCTTGTCACTGTAAAATCAATGTAAGGCATGTCCTGCTGTTTGTCTAAGCAGGGAGAGAAATTGTGTCATCCTCCACCACAGACACTTCATTGCCACTTGGCCTGTCCACTGTTAAGTCCTATCCATAGGTAATCTGACTTTTTAATGGGAAGTGTTTTGATTTAGAATAAGGCAGATAGTGTCAGTGTTTCTCATGCAGGTTTTTGCCCTCACTTTATTTCAATTTATCCTTCAATAACAAAACAACTGAATATAATATGGAAAAATCAGTTTATTTTCTGAAATTAAGTGAACTTCATCCAAGCTCAAAATCCTACAGTCACTTTTAGCATTTGCAAGTACACACTCAATAAAAATATTTTGACATCTAGACTGTCAGATAATCTGTGAGTAACAGTTACATCATTCAATGAGATAACTGTTAATTTCCAGAGTAATTTATTGGGAAAAACAAAGCATTTACTGCAGTGAAATACACTACTGGATGCTAGAAAAACTACAGAACATTTCTGCAAGTGAAGTAGTTGGTTTCAGCATGTGGAATATTCTCTTGTGACAAAAACACAGGAAAATAAGAGATCCTTGCCAGCAAACATCACTGAAGAGAGTGTACCTGCAGAGAGTGGAGAGGTCACAGACCTCCAGGAAGCTTTGGGATTCTCATGCAGAAGGATCCAGTGCACGGGACAAAGAGGAAGAGTGCTCAGGGTCATACCCCTTACAGGACAGGCTCGTGGGGCTCATACACCAAATGCTTTTCTTGGAGTGATTTTAAGAGCTGGAGGAGTTCTCAGCACTGTGGTGCCGTGCCCAGGACAAGGAGCTGTCTCTGGGCAGAGGTGTTGGCTGGCACAACGCAGTCATGGCTCTGAGGGTTCCACAGTGGTTGGTTTTACATCCTCCAGCTCTTCTTCACTGCCATTTCCCAGTTGCCTTTGTCTCTTCAAAAGTTGTTTTTTTGCTGTAGGGAAATGTCAGAGCATTATGTGTAATGATGGTGGTGATCATTCCCAGAGCACCCAGAGGACCAAATTCCAGGTTTTGTGTGATGCTGTTGGGTTGTGTCAGTCTGAGGCTTAAGAGTGTGTGTGCCTTTCATCTGGCAAAATTTGTGTCTCATATTGACTTACACATAAAATTTAAGTTAGGATTGGCTTCTTGGAAAGAAAACAAGGGATTTTTCATGCATTTTATTGTGTAATTAACAAATAGTAAATTGTTACCCTGCTTGCTGCTGTTGGCAGTGATGACAATAAAAGTCAGGATTTTTGAGGAATAAGCAAGACCACATCCTGGAGGAAAATCAGCAACTTCAAAGATTATTCAGCCCTCAAAGAAAGGTGTTTGCAGCATGGGCAATCTCAGCTTTCAAGGTCTTCTTAACTCTGTCCTGTCCAATTAGCCCACCAAGGCTTGCTGGAATCTTCCCCTAATGGTTGATGCGACTCGTGGTGCTCTGAGAGCTGCTTCTTCCAGAGGCTTTTTTCCTGTGCTTTCCCTGATGCAGGAGATGTTCTCCCTTTTCAGACAGACTAAGCCATGAGATCCAGGGAATGAAATAATTTTCTGAGCTTCATGTGTTCTGAGTCACTTCTAGAAATTACAAAATAAAATGTCTAAGACACCACTGTAGATTGTTACACTTTACCTGATCTATATCAACCTTTTATTCCATTGTCATTTTTAGTCAAAAGATAACAAATTATTGTGGAACTTCCCTCTTTTATCATTTTAATTTGTCTTCAGTGAAACTAAAAAATTACAAACTCTTGCCATATTCATCTTTATTTACCTTTCCTATTTGTTTTTTTGTTTTTCTGCATTCTTTTTTTCTGAAGCAAAACAGAAGAGGGGGAAAGAGAAGGCTGAGGGTAAAAAGAGGAAAAGAAAGAAAACCAAGGAGGAAGAAAAAGGTTTTGATCCTTTTTAATCAAAACTTTTCACTTGAGAAAATACCCTATTTAAAGGGTTTACAGTTATCCCATACAGAATAACAGTCATTTTGTGTTTTTTTAAAAAATTCTCTACCATTTCTAAGTAAATTAGCACAGCTCCACCCAGGTCAGTCGAGGACAAGCTACACAAACTTTAGCCATTGTATTAGCTCATACTTAATATGTTTTAAAATACGTCATCCAAGATATGGTGTCTAAGTTAGGGATTGAAGGACTGTAGCCTTTAGCCTTCCCTTCTGTCTCCTCACTCTCATCTTTTGCTCGAGTCTTACTGCCTCAGACTTGGATTATCAGCCCTTTTTTGTCAATAAAGCATCCAGCCTATTAGAACCTTTTGTACACATTATAATCATAAGAAATTTGAGCCAAATTCAGCTAAAAAATTACAATATTTTTGCAAAATCATAGCCCATTTTAAAAAGAAGCAGTTTAAGCTTTTAAAAGTGCATTCTGGATGTTGTAATTTATGTGCTGTCAATTATTTTTGTATGTATTGAAAAAACCTGTCAAGTTTCCATCTCACATTTCATAAATCAGGTTTTTCTGTATACAAAGCACGTGTCAGAAATCAGTATCTAAACAAGATGCCAGTTGGCTTCTCCATGTGGCAGCTTGTAAACAGAAATATTTGGGGACTGCGCATTTATGACATGCCATGTAATGTCATGTATAAACAGCAGTTACTGGAAAATACTCTGTTCCTCTACATTGCTAATGAGATGATAAATCATGCTTGCACTGCTGTATCACAGTTCAGCAGGTAGAACTTTCCACATTCAGGTGGTGGTGGTGTTTTTTCAAATAGGAGTACTGGGAGGTTAAATATTTTATTAGTGACCTACCAGTGCATCAGAGTGATATGTCAAAACTGACATGGTGTTTTGTACATTTGTCTGTAAGTTATTTGGAATATTTTTTCCCTTTGTTTTGGTCAGAGACAAATTCTGGTTGTACTGAAATCAGTGAAGCACTTTCATCTAATGTCAAAGGGATCAGGAATCTGCTGTCAGAGGCCAGGGGAAGCCTGCTCAGGGTGATCTAAAACCTGGTCCTTGCCAAAAGGGGAAGTCCTGGTGTTGCTTCCACCCATGGCCATATTTCTGGTTGCATCTTTCCTGCAGGTTTAGTGATCCAGGTCTGGGCCCTCCAGCACAAGCAAGACGTGGAATGAGTCCAGAGGAGGGTCATGGAGCTGGCCAGAGGGCTGGAGCACCTCTGCTGTGACAGGGGCTGAGAGAGCAGGGGCTGCTCAGCCTGGAGAAGGCCCCAGGGCGACCTTAAAGCCTTTCCAGTGCCTAAGGAGAGCCTATGAGAGAGCTGGGGAGGGGCTTTTACAAGGGCCTGGAGTGACAGGACAGGGGGGAATGGCTTCAAACTGAAAAACAGTGGATTTAGGAAGAAATTCTTTACTGTGAGGATAGTGAGGCACTGGCACCGGGAAGCTGTGGAAATGTTCAAGGCCAGGTTGGACAGAGCTCTAAGCAAGCTGGGATGGTGGAAGGTCTCCCTGCCCATGGCAGTGGTGTGGAACTGGATGATATTTAAGGTCCCTTCCAACCCAAACCACTCTGTGATCACAGGGCTGTGCAGAAAACAAGAGCAGTTTGCTGTTCCACCTGAAGAGTATCACAGGAAAGAAACAATCCTTGTGATAATTAGTAGGGCAAACAGTGTCAGCTGCTGTTCACAAAGTGCAGGCTCCAAGGTGTGAAGCAGCATCCATGGGATTTGAATTCAGTACAATGAGAACACAAAAGGCACCACTGCTAAGGTATTTTATTCCATGAAAACCAAAACAACCAGGATAAGCCTTGTGCAGAAAATGTAAAGGCATATTATTACATCTTCCCAATAGAAATGTAGCTGGCAAAGGCTAAAGCAAATTGTCTTTAAAGCATAAAAGCTTGAGCAGGATTAGGAGGCAGGCTGGGGTGAACTGGAAGCAGTTGTTACCTGACTGGCTGCTGTTTAGGTGAGCACTGGCAGTGCAGAAGGTTTCAGGCAGGGCTGGGGATCACCAACAGGCCCAAGATATCAGTGCAGGACTTGGAAGTACCCAAACCCCCAAGCATTTTTATTATTGCTTAGTCACCAGTGCAGATTCTTTCAACATTTTAAAAGATTGATTTTTTTGATTGTTGGCAGGCCTGCAAATAAACATTTACAGGATCCTCTATGAAACTATTTGTTTTTCTTTTGCTACTATGTCTAGTAAAATAGTCTGGCCCTTCTGTTCATGTGTCTTGTTATTTTCTGTGCCACATCCAAATTTGCAAAATTAAATACCAAACAATAAAAAACCAATTAATGAACTGTGCAAAGGTAAGTAGCTTCCTACTATTGTGACCAGGGGGTGAAAATGCTGGTTTTATCCCCATAAATCAAAGTAATCATGCAAATATATGAACCTTATATCATTAATTTGTTTTCAGAGGTTTCAAAATCTCACTCATTTTGTGAGCCAAACATAAATTAATAATGGTTCCAAATGCCTTTAGATTATTTAATTAAAACAGAGTAAATTCATTTTCCCTTTTCAGCTAAGTAATACAAAACAGACTTTGTAGGGGGAAGACCAGAACTTGAGTTCTGACTCTGAAATTTCTTTATCTCAAGAATTTTAATAAATTCCTTATTGTTGCCTTCCTATTATAATAACACACTCTGTGGTATTTTCTCTTTATAGTACATGTCTGTAATTCCAAATTATATTTCCATCCAAGGTTTGTGGAGGAGTTTTGGCAGTTGAAATGTTCTTTTGCTGCTTTATTAAGTTGGACTGTCTGCCTGCAAACTTTCTGTGGACTTTTGTAGTTCAGACTCATTTAATTGATAAATAGTTTTGCATAGAATTTGTATTCCCAGCCATGCACCCTTTGTCCAGCTACTTCAATAATGATTTCAAAAGGAGGAAACTGATAAGTCATTTAGGAAATAAGGAAGGAAGCTGATTATTATCATGAATTACCAGAATTAACATGAATTCTGACATGCAAACACCAGAGGAATGCAATAATGCAAATGCAGACTGAAAAGAAGAAATTGCAGCACTCCTGGCCATGTGTGACTGGGTCCTGCTAAGGTGATGTGATCCAGGACAGAGCTGCTCCAGGGGAAGGACAGGCCTGGATGACAGAAATGCTGGATGAAACCTGGAAGCAGCATCAGACAAGTGTATACAAAAAAACCCCAAAAGAACAAAGAAAAAAACCAAACCAAACCAAACAAAAAAACCACCCAAAAAAACCAGCAACAAAAAAAAAACCCAACCCAAAACAATGAGCAGCAGAGATGACCCACGAGCCCAGCCTGTATTGCCTTGTTTTCACTTTTGTGATCACATTTGAAATACCAATTTCAGTTTCATCTCGTTAGCAGAAAAATAACTAGAGGATTTACAAAAGATCAGAAAACTGGTAAGGAGGTTAAAAGTCATGATTTAATCAGAAAGATGTTTTAAAAAAACACCCAAACATGAAATTTTTACTGATTATCCTAATTAGCAGTCTCTGGAGGAGTGGCATGGAGTTAGTAAGCTCCCTAAGGTTTGGATCCCAAGGTTTGACATTATGTGTTTACAGTTTCAGGGACTAAAATTGTCAGCAAAAGAAGGGAATATTAATCATGTTTATTGTGCTTCCTGGTTATCCCATTGCCAAAATTTGCCACATGCTTCTGCATGCCACATGCTTCCGCTGCTTTAAATATTCCAGACTGACGTACAATTGAAATATATAAGCTAAGCAAGCCTTACTGCATCAGGAAGGGATCTAGAGGGCAACTCATTAAATAAAATGAAAGGTTATATATGAAATTTTAAAATATAAGATTCAGGCTAATTATTAGCAAACATTTAGTTACTGATGTCTACATGGCAGCATAAAGCATTCCTTTGAACATTTAAACTAAATAGGAAGAGATATGGAAAAATCAGTGATTAATTTTGTATTGGTTGGATGTATTAGGATGACTAATAAAATAAGGCTTTAATATCTAAAATCTGTACTTCATCCTTCTGAAACTGCATACACAGGCTTGCAAGGGATAGAGGAATTTGACCCTGTAATTGGTAAAATCCAATGACTTCAATTTGTCAAGACAGCCCCAAAGCACTCTCTGCTGCATGAGAATGAAGACTATAAATAAGTAATGTATTTATTTTTAAAGAAATGGGAATGAGTAAATTTCCCCATATACCTAAATGCTCATAAATCATTGTGATTTACTGTGTCAGTCTCTTTTTTCAGTTCTGCCATCTATATCAGTTCACTTTAAAGGCTGTACATATGGGGAGATTGACTACAAGAGTTTCAATCTCTGGAAATCCAAATCTGCCAGAAAAAAATGTCTGGAGGCCGAGCTTACCCCTTTTCCTCCAGGAGGAAGTGGCAGCACTTTTAATCAGTCATTGTTCCCAATCAGAGCTGCATTCTGTTTGTTACCCCAGGGCCTGTGGGGTGCAGCCCTGCCTGTGTACAAAGACGTGTGTTGAGGATTTACTGGAAGGAAGGCAAGGAACAGGGCTCAGCAGCAACATTTGGTGCTGCTGATGTGTGCTGGGGTTTTTCATGAACAGGAATTTTCTTCTTGCCTTTACTATTTCCCACACTGATGCTGCGGAGCTGCTCAGTTGGAGGGGGGGAAAGAAGTCAGGGTATCAGTCAGTGCTCCTGCTGACCAGAGTGCTGGGAGTGACCAGGGACACTGGAGCAGAACTTCTGCCAGGTGTGTCCAGGGGGCCAAGGAGGCCAAGGGCACCTGGCCTGTGTCACCAATAGTGTGGCCAGCAGGACCAGGGCAGTGATTGCCCCCTGCACAGAGCACTGGTGAGGCCACACCTTAATCCTGTGTCCAGTTCTGGGCCCCTCAATTCAGGAAGGACATTGAGGTGCTGGAGCATGTCCAGAGTATAGGACTAGAGCTGGAAAAGGGCCTGGAGCACAAGAAAAGGAGGGACCTCATTCCTCTCTACAATTCCCTGTAGCCAGGGTTTGGTCTCTTCTCCCAGGCAAAGAGCAACAGGATGAGAGGACACAGTTGTGCCAGGGGAGGTTTACGTTGGACATTAGGAAGAATTTCTTCACAGAAAGGGTGATTAGACATCAGAATGGGCTGCCCAGGTAGGAGATGGAGTCACCATTCCTGGAGGTGTTTAAGGAAAGACTGGACGTGGCACTCTGTGCCATGGTCTGGGTGACACTGTGGTGACTGGTCACAGGTTGCACTCGATGATCTCAGAGGTCTTTTCCAACCTAATTGATTCTGTGATTCTGATTCAGCTTTACAGAGTGTTTTCTATAAAAAGCTCTTTTTGATGTCTCAGTTTCATTCTGCTCATTTTCCATATCAAAGCCAAAACTTTCTTTCCCAGCAACTCTTTCATTTCACATCAGTTTGCAGTGCAGTGAATTAACTCTTCCAAACCAGGAGTCGATAACGTCTTGCTTCAGGAGGTGCCTAATCACTGTGATGAATTATCCTAAAAAAATGAGAGACCTTTACAGATGACATTTTCATTTGCAGTGAGTTGAAGATGGATTTAGCAAACAGCTGCTTTCCACAAAAGCCAGGATTTGTCATCTTACTCTTACATCAAGCATAAAGTAGTTATTTTATATAGGGAATTATGAAAGAGACAAGTACTTCTGGATTATTGATCTATTTTTCTTCTGGGAGGTTATGAGTGAAAAATCTTTTGCTCTGTTGTTTTTAATTCAGATGTCATTAGTATAGAGCTTGCTCTAGGATCACTATGAAAGAAATTGATATAATGCCCAGAGTACTGCAAAATATGCTTCTTTCCCAAATAGAAATAAATGGAAGTTAACAAAAACCCCCCAAACCAAAACAACAATAACAACAACAAAAGGGGTTTGGTAGCTTAGAAACCAGGATGTTTTACAGTAGCAAGATCAATCAAATGCTGGCCTAAGACATTGAAGAATTGTACTTAATACTTTAGACATAAACAGCCTAACTACAGTGTAAATATTAATTATTACCCCTGCCTTCCAAAGGATCTATTTGCACTTATTTTCTCTATCATCATAAAAAAATCTCAGTTTTATGTGTAGTATAAATGTACTTTTTCTGATTTCACAACAGTTGCCTGTAGCCATTTAATATTTTGCTGTGATTGAGACCTTTCCTCATTTTCACTTCCAAAGTCCTATTGACTCGATGCAACAGTAGCGTGTTGTGTAACTGTGAAAATTAGCACAGGCTCTGATGCTGTAAATAGCATTTGCACTAAAAAGTGGAACATGACTTGCTTTATTTATACCCAAGTAATCGAGAGTGCTTTGTAGTAATTTCTACTGTATGTTTTTCTATATTTAGAAAAACAGCTCTGTGTCTCTTATAATAATGAGTAAGAAACTGCAGAAATCTTCCAGCTCCGTGCAGGTGCTTGCAAGTTTTTGTCCCTCTGCTGATTTACTCAGTGGCCAAGTCCCCTTCCAGCACCCACCATCCCAAGGTGCCCAGCTGAAGCCCTTGGATGCTCCTGCCTCCCTGGATCACATCATGCTCCCATTCCCTCTCCTTTCCTGCTCGTCTACTGGACTTTGCTGCCTGCTTCAATTTTTTTCACCTGAAGAGCAGAAACATTTTGGCTTTCTAATTTTACTACTTTCTTAAATAATTCCTTCTTTCCCCCTTCATGGTTGAGTTGTTCTAAACGCCCATTTGAACCCAGGCTAGAAGATGTTTTGGTCTGGTCAGAGGAGCTGGGTGTAGGGTCAAGTCCAACAGAGCATTCCTATTCATTCTTTCAGTATTGTTATTACTTGAGCTACTTTAACCACAGCCAAGTGCTAGACACAGACACTGTCCAGGAATCCCAGTGTGAGTAAAGAATTTAAGGAAGCTCCATGAAATGTTATTCTGATTCTTCTAATGTAAGCATAAATTACTATGCAGAAGTGAAAATGGTGATATTATGTGTTAAACAGAGTTCGTACAAGGAGGCCCTTTAGTGAACACAGCTACTCAGAGCAGACTGTGGCTGCTCCATGTGTAAGGTAAGGTACCAGAAGACTTTTTTGTGCACTTAGCTGGAAAGAAATAAAAATCCATATGTAATTGTTTCTTTATTCAGTAGAAGATGCAATTTATTTTGTAAACAGAAAGCAGCTATTTGCAACACTAGACACTGAACTAGGAGCCCTGTTTGTTAACTAAGAGTGTTTAATAAATTCACAGTGTGAGTGCTAATGAACGAGTTGATTTTAATACATATCATATTTCACTGTAGAAATCTCCTTATGTTTTATCTACCCACAGTTTCATTTTATCCTCACTTGACATTCCCAGTAGGCAAGACCAAAAGCAAACTGGGCTATCCAGTAGTACTGATACAGATAGATTAAAAAAAAGGAAGAGGATAAATCTGAACCATCTGCAAGGATAGAGAGGTGCCTGAACCCAAAGCAGGACTCCCCAACAGGTGAGGATGAAGCTCAGGATCCCTACCCCACCGCAAAAGCCTGACAGAGTGGCAAGGCAGGGACTCACTGGAAACAAGCAGAGTGAACTTCAGGCTGAAAAAGGGAAATGTGGGGGTGAAAAACAAGAAGGGAGAGTAAGGATCAGTTTTTCATCAGATTGTCTGGCCTCTTGCATTTGCCAGTCCTCGTCCTTGCCAAGACGGGAAGTTCCCTGCTTCTTTATGCTCGCTCCCAGCCTGCCTTTGTGTGGCGAGGCAGTGACGTTGTTCACTGAGGGACAAATTTGAATTCTTTGATCTTACTATGCTAACTTCACATTTTCTGGGTAATTAAAAACAGACCAACATGCATGCACACATTAAAATACAGCAATGTATTTGTAAGTATAATTGAGCTGTGATTAATTCATCGCATTTCATTACAAACCAATAAAATCCCATTAAAGGGCAATGAATGAATCTTGCCAGGAGCAGGCCCATATTCCCTCTGTTCTGTGTAATCTGCAGCCACACACAATTTCACAAAGCATGGGCAAACACTACCAGGACAATGTGGCAATATTTCATATTTGTGTTGCAAATGTGAAAGTGACAGTGCAAGCTGTGAGAACATTCAGCATCAAAACAACAGCAGACCTTTCAGATCATGTGTACACCCCTGCCTCCATGGAGGATAATGGCATTTCTTCTGCTCCCAAGACAAAGAGGAACTTGATTTTCTCTCCTTTCAGATAGCAGACACTGCAGGAACAGAGGGATATTATCTCCCTGCTAGTGGCACGAAGGCAGCATCTCAGATACGGATTAGCTCCGAATTATCCCTCTTGACAAATGGGTTGTGAAAGCATCGCTCGGTCTCTTGGCAGTCCCAGCCCTGCCTTTGCCCAGGGTACCCTGAGCAGCTGCTGCCTTCTCGCTGCCACTGCCCACAGGGACATTTCCCTCTGTCACCCTGTGCATTTCAGGGCTTTAATCCTCCTGGGGCATGGACTGTACCTGCATGGCGCAGGCACAGTCAAAGGGCTCTCCCTGCCACGTGTTCAGAGAGCTCAGTTAAACTCAGGAGCACCTGTCAGCTTTTCCACCCCAGCCACAAGCCATCTGCAAGGAGCTCTAGCTAAGGAGTTCATCAGAAATACCCCTCCTGTCCTAAATATACTGATTCCCTGATGGCATCTTGCACCATTTGCTCCTGCATCCAAATTTGTGTGATAGTAGCATCCAATTTTCCCTCTCTAACATGTGGGGAGGCAGGGAAAGGCACAAGGAAGCAAGAAAAATGTAATTTGAGTTCCTTTTATTGCCTTTCAGCATGAACGCTTTCTGGTTTCAAAGGAAATGTAACTGAAACCCAATGTGGTTTTAAAGTAAGGAAAATGTTAGATAAAAATTAGCATTTTAAATCAGGAAAATGATTTGTGAATTAAAATACTTGGTTCTTGTGGCTTTGCAGAATCACCTTCCCTTTGCCTTCAGGGTAGCCAGAACAATTTTCAGGCCAAACCAACATTTGAATTCCCGTTCTTCCCAAAGAAAACTGGTGGGTGGGTTTCTGTCTAGGAGCTAAAACAGAAGTTTGCCCTAGGGTTTGGCTGCAGTTCAGCTTTGGGGAAGCCACCACTCCATCCATCCTGTTGGCTTCCACCCACAATGGGGATGTGGAGCCAGGCAGCAAACTCAGGGATAGCGTTATACCAAAGTTGCTACAATACTGCTTTCTCACTGGTCATGGTACAAACACAGTCTACAGCAAACAAAAAATAGTATTTTCCTTTATGAAAACACTCTATTTTCATAAGGAGTGATCCACTGCTTTAGACTAACAATGCTCAGCAGTATCCCAGGTTGGCTGGTCTGGCTACTACAGCCCCAAAGGAAACACAAGGAATATCCAACAAGAAGATATCCTGCAATGAGCTCAACATTGTGGGGTTTTGTTCTCTTTAATGTTGCTTGTCTTTGTGCTGTGGCACAGCCAGCTAAGGGACAGATTTCTGCTCTTTGGTTTGTTTAACAAATATGAGTAACACTGTTAGAGCTGGCAGCTGGAGCTAGAAATGCCAGTGTACCCCATACCAAGGTGAGCAAGGAAGGGCTTTAAGATATGCGTGGTGAGGAAAAAAAAAAAAAGAGAGAAAAACCTGCTTCTCAGTCCTCCCCTCCAGCTCCCTATTATGCCTCTCCCTGTGTTGGTAATCTACAGCCTCCATAAGGCAGGGAATGATGGCATTTGTTCCCAAAAATTCAGGTAAATTTGAGTGAGTCCATTTTTCATTGAACTCTAAAAAAGGGAATTGTTTTTACCATAATTTCCAAAGCAAAATAATAATGTGGGATGGTTCTGAATTGTGAAGCAGGGAAAATATGTTGGAAGAGTCCAGGCTGTGAGTGTGCTGGTTGCAGCCCATGTGCAGAGGCAGTGTTGGGCTGTCCTTGCTCACGCCACCGGCTGTGGGGTCTGAGAAATTCCAGAAACTGCAAATCTAAGGCACAGGAATAGGGCTGTGTCTTTTCCTGATGTGTTTCCCTGCACTACACGTGGCTTGAGGACAGAATGGCTTTTGGCTAGCAGAGTGGCAATGCAAGAGGCAGCTCTGGCATGAGGAAGGCCCAGGGAGCTACAGAGAAGTGTTGGAAGCCAGCGGCTGCTCCGCAGGTTCAGGCACCACATTGGGTGCACCTCAGCAAGGCTGAACCCCCATCCCCTGGCAGCACAGAGACCTGTGGCTCTGGTGCTCTGGAGACAGAGATTTTTCATTAGAGGTCTGCAGCAGCCTGAGGTGATGTGAGAACACCCCAACCTGGCCTGATCCATTTTTTAAAGGCTGCTGCACTTTGCCATGATGAACCTGGATCAAAAGCAAAGAAAAGCCAGCAACATAACTTCCTATTCCTCAGCCAAGAACTGTGACAGAGTTTTCACTCACATCACCTTCCAGGCCCTCCGGATCTCCTGATCATGATATTCTAAAAGTAAATGATCAGCACAAGATATTTCTGGAGGCCAGGAAACATAGAGCAAGAAATTCCATAAAGGAATCCTTCACAAAAAAATTACCTATTACTATTTTCACCAAACTATAGAATCATCTGGGTCAAAAGGGACCTTAAAAACCATCTAGTTGTAACCCCCTCCCAGTTAGTCCATCTAAGGTATTCAGCTAGCCCTGCTCACTATGGATTTGAGGTTATATATTATTTATACTCTAAAACCATTGGTCTCTAAGCATGTAAGGCATAGAGACCCCACGTTACACAATGCAGGAGGTCTGAAACAAAATAACACCTGGACAGCTTTGACCACTGGGCCAACTTCCTCTGTAATTTTGCTGGACTATGGAGAAAAATAAACAGTTCATTTTGCCAATAATCTAATAATACAGACCTTACATTATATATATACATATATATATATATACATGCACACATACAGACAAAAAATTGAAGTCCGTGCACATTTATCTCAGGTAATATTTACAATCTAGTGGCATTTATATAATATGTGCATGGTTTATGTAACATTTAAATTTCATATACATGCATATGCTTTCAAAGGGCATTAGCATGACACTTAGCATGGCACGTTGTCCTTCAGTGCAGAATTAGTATTTTCGACTTTCCCCCTTCGTTAATTTTTCCTTGCAACCCACAAGAAATCAGCTTCATCAGTAACTGATTTTGGCTGCTGGGCACCTATAAATGAGTAACATTTATTTGCCACATTGCTGCTCTCAAAACGTGGCCACACGATTGCGCTCCTTTGTTTAAAGTTCTCCTCAAAAGGTTCTCTGCAAGGGCTGTGTAGGAGGCTTTGCAGCAGGGAGGTTTGAAATTGTTTTTCTGAAAATTGTTTTGAAGAGCCTGTCCTTTTCAAGGTCTTGGCCAGCTGCACAGCTATTTTCCTCTCTTCATCTTCTTTACTCCTGCAGCACTGAATAATAGTTGTTATTTAATATTTTAGATATAAAATATATAGGTGAATCTCTACCATATACTTCCCTCTTTAGCAGCCTTTACTGGACACTGAGGCACTTCCAGAGATTCTCCTTTTGCCAGGATAGTACCTAGTCCCTTACAGACCAGACAATTTTGGGATCATTTTTACTGCCATTACACTCATGGTACAGTCCTTGTACTTCATGTAGTCCCCGAGGTGTCAGTGGGAATCTCATATTTATGGAGAAGATTGACACCACCCATGGCAGGACCTTGTGTCCTGCTCATCTGTGACACCAAACATCCACACAAGATGTTTCCAGGAGCACTGAGCAGATGGCATCAGCACAGGCACCAGTCTCCCAGCAGAAAATTCCCTCCAGTTTTGATCACAGCCATGAAAAGCACAGCCAAACCCCCAGCACTGGTTATGCTGGGGCACAATAAATTTCACATCAAGACAGGGGCAGCCTTAAAGTTTTTGCGTACATTGAGATGTACATGAATAATTGGATACTTTTCCTTGCTCCAAGGGACTATGAACCATAAAGAACTTCCAGAAATATAAATTTCTTAGTATATTAAAAAGTTCAGACTGTGGAAAGAAGACATTTCTGAGAAACAGATTTTAGTCTTTGAAATAATTAGACTGAGCTGAGCAGATTTTTGGCATTATTTGTAAGCCAGTCATTGTTCAGCCTTTGTACTTAGAAGAGCAATTATGACTCCTTTGGAAACATCCTCAGTTGAACTCTTAAAATAATAAAAACACTCCCCCATAAGACCACATCAACATATGGTTTTCGTAATGACAGCACAAACAAATCACCCACTCATCAAACATTTAGGAAGAAGACAGGAACAAATAGAACAAACAAATTTTCTAAAGGTTACTTACTGGTCCTGATCAATCAGAAGGGAAAAAAAAGCTGAACTGAATGCAGAAATTGCCTATGGAATATAGAATGCACATAAAATATGCAAAATATAAATAAGCAAAACCATAAAACAAACACTGCAAAACAAAGTTTATAGACAATGTGCTGTGAAGTTGTATTTCATGAATGTTGAGCTGCTGATGCCCAGCTTTATCATTCCCTCACCAGTTTACTTTTTAACTTCAGTGATATGTCATGAGTAAGTAAGAAGAAGTACATCTACACTAGTGATCATTATCAGAACATCCTTCCTGGTTTCACCACCCTCCTGGTAACTCCGGGGTGAGGCCCCTGTGGATCACAGAATTAGTGAGATTGGAAAAGACCTCTGAGATATTGAGTCCAACCTTTGACCCATCACCACCTTGGCACCCAGCCCAGAGCACTGAGTGAGTGCCACAACCAGCTGTTCCTTGAACACCTTCAGGGATGGTGACTCCACCACCTCCCTGGGCAGCCCATTCCAACCCTTTCAGTGAAGAAATTCCTCCTGTTCCCCTGATGTGCATCTCTCCTGCTGCTGTTCCCTCTGGAGGATGCTGTGAGTGGTGACCACATGAGTGTGAAGGATTTTGAGATTCATAGACCACTGTTCCTTTCTTGGAGCAGCTCTGTGGTGACGAGTGAGCGCCACCTCAGAGAGGCAAAGCACACCTGTCTTGGCCTCTGGAGCTTAACACTGACACAGAAAAGACCCTGGCAATAAAAGCATCCGTGCTTTCTCATCATGGGGCAGCCCTGAAAGCATCCATGTCTTTAGAAATGGCAAAGTTGAGGTAAATGGACACAGAAAGGTTTCGAGCTGTGTCACTCCTGATCTTACCCCACATAACATATAGAAATGTACATGCACAGAAGGACTCCCCTTCTCCTTTGGATCTGGATGTCTGTGTCTCTGCTTCCTGCATCTTTTTATGCAGGTGCTGGAGACTGTGTCTAAGAACTACTTCTCCATAACCTCCTCCTCTGCCAGGCTACCGCAGGTCAGTCCTCCTGCATGTCCTGTGCAGCTCATGTGTGCCTGAGCACTGGAAGCTGTCAGCAGTTGGCTGTCAGCAGCTGCCAGTGCAGCCTCCACACAACTCCCTGGCAACACCAGACAAGCCCTGGTGTGCAATAAATAGGGAGCAAACAAGTTCCATGTTCAAAATGGGCCTTGCCATACAATCACAGAATGGTTTGGGTTTGGATCTTTAAGAGACCTTTAAGATCACCCAGTTCCAAAAAACTGACATAAGCAAGGACACCTTCCACTAGACCAAGTTGCTCCATCCATCCTGGCCTTGAACACTCCCAGGGACGGGGCATCCACAACTTCTCTGGGTAACCTGTGCCAGGGCCTCACCAGCCTCAAAGTAATTTATTCTGCATATGTAACCCAAATTTTGTCTCTTTCAATATGAACTCATTACTCCTTGTCTTACTACTACAGTTTCTAATGTTCTATCTGACAAATACCCAGAAAGAGCCCTCAGTAAGAAACAATTTAAAAAATGCACATGGGGAGATTGCTCTGAGAAGTCACCCTGGCTGCACTTAGGTCTTTTGGTTTTGCTTGCCCTCTTCTGAGTGAATGTGTGGTCTGTGACTACAAGAGCAGACTACAGAACTCTACATGCTTGTTTAGATTCCAGCTGGACAGTGGACCAAGCAAATATCCTACACTTCTCCTCCTCCTCTGAGGAATTCTGGATGAGACTCAGTGAGAACAGCATTCAAACTCCAATGGCTGGACTGGAGCCACTGCTACATCTTCTGTCACTGCTGCTGCAGCCTGTGGGATTGGGCAGATGGTGTCAGTGCCAGGAGATGTACAGCACACAAACTTCTGTAGATACAGCCTGTATGTTTTGCTCATTGAGTTAATGACAGGAAGACAAACTAGATTTCCTCCTCTAATCCCTCCCCATACCATTTTCAGGTTCAGTCAGAGTCAGGACTGCTGCTTCTACAGATGTTTAACTCTGAACTGTGTCCCAGACAGCTTCAGTAGATGGCACAGCCTCTGTCTTGCCATGTGCTGAAAGCTCTGCAGAGTAGGGCTTGGTCTTCTTTAGGAGAGTGCAGCTCTCACTCTGCAAAAATCATTATCAAGTCCTTGTAGAGACTGTAAGTGCTGAAGGTGGTCAGTGACGATGAGTCACAGTGGGTACAATACTTCCACAGAAACAAATACTGGAGAAAACCAGAAGGAAAAGGTGAGTGTCATCTGTCTTTGAACAGTTTTATCATGGGCAATGGCTGCTTTCAATTTTTGTCAAACTGCATTAGTACTTTATGAGAAATCCAGATTTGAGTATTTAAAATCTGGAAAAATTAACAGTGCTACTGGAAACAATGCTATGATACAGTTATTTCATTATTATTGAGCTTTGAAAGATAACTGAATGAGAGTCTGATCCTCTGGGCAATCTTTCAAGACAAGCTTTGTTATAAAAAAATTATTTAAATTTTTTTTGGCATTGCCTCTGTAAAGTTAGAGATCTTGGTGATGAAGTACAGTTACTGCACACAAATACAATAAGGAATGTCTCTCTAACTTGTCAGGATGTCTCCCCAGTTGCCAGTGGCCTCAATCTTTGCAGGAGAATTACCCTTGGAAACAAATCCAGTCCCCCTGATCTCAGGGTCACTATAGCAAGCTGGTCCTTTGGCCAGAGAGATGTTATTTTGAGATCTCCATCTAGGAAGGGGATACAGCTGTGGGGAATGGAGCAGCCCTGTGCTCTGGGAGGCTCATGTTTGACTGTCTTGGCATGTTTTCAGTTATCTGGGGAAATGTGTTTAGTTTTATTCCAGCCAAAACCAGGCAGCATGGAAGAAGAAGCTGTAGGAGGGCTCTTCATAAGCTTGAGGTGACCTGAGAGCAGCCAGGTGTTTCAGTGAAGGCTACCTGTGACTGGCACAGCAGCATCTGATCAAAGGTTTTCCTTGCCAGCAGTGATGACTCACAGTAATTATCCTTTCTCTTTGTGTATTGTCTAGTGTTTACTCATTACAGTTCTGTATTGCTTTTTGTTTCTTGCAAGAAAATGAAAAACATTATAACCGTGTTTCCCTTCAGTTTAGGATTTTTAACTTTTTTTTGGTGCAGGGCTTCACAAACAGAAAAATCTGAAATTCTTTGGGCTCTTCACCTCTTAGATGGTATTTCTGGAGGGTCTTTGACTATTTCAGTGTGGATTTTTTCTAAATCTGCCCTGCCCAGTTATTACCCTGTTACCCTTAACTTTTTAAAAGCCATGCAAAGAAGTTTCATTTTTCTTTTCATTGTTTTATGTGCACTTATTATACAGAAAATAGGAACATCTGTTAGCAGTGGAAGTGGTGTGTATGATTGATTCATCATCGCAGCTCCTCTAAAAAGTAATTCCTTACATTTGCTTGGCAAGACAGACTGCCAGACTATCAGTCTGTTCTCACTCTCTCCGTTGGTTTGTCCGAGTACTTGAGTGACAGTAGCAGGGAACTCCAGCATACCTACAGGATTTACCAAGGGAATTGGATATTTATCTCTAAAGGAGAACTTGAAATCAAACTATATCATTACATTCATGATCACAGCTAAAAGCTGTTTAAAGAACTTCTCTAAAATAATGCAGTACTACAGTCAGCACACTTCTCTGAAATTTTATAATACGGACATATAGTAAACAAAAGGTTACCTCCAGATAATTAAAAATATTTTAAGTTTTACTTACAAGAGAACAGCAAATTAAGAACACAGGCTTGGCAGAACCATTTCATTTTAAAAAAATCACTTTGCATAAGGAGAAAAGTTTTAAACAAGAATATAACAACAGAGAGACACTTGTATCAGATTGAAGACAACCTTCCAGAGCCTTGCAAGAGTTTCTAAGATTCAGTTCCCCTCGCTGCCCTTTATTTGCCTGGTCACAAAAAGCCTCAAATTTAGCTGAACACTCCAGTTTTTATTAAGCATTTTGACTGTGCAAGATGAACCTTCCTGAGTCACTGCAGTCATCTCCTCCCGCATTCTGCTGCCACCGCTGAAGCCCTGGCTACCTCCAGGGGAGATCCTAAAGGAATGATGAGCTCAGTTCTGTCCCAGGAGTGCTGTGCCCCAGGCTCGGCTGCCCTGGCTCCCCTCTGGCTGTGATCCCAGCGCTTTTCCACAGGCACAGCACACCGACCACCCCAACGCGTGCATGGGATTCACACAATAGCAGGAGGTCACGGTCAGAGCTCCGTGCTGCAGCCCAAGCCTGGTAACTCATCAGAGCTGAGATCAAAAGATTAATGGATAATCAGCTTGCATTATTAACAATACAGTAAACAAAATGAAAGGAAAGATCAATCCCCTCCTTAACTTTTTATTTTTATTTCCTTACTTTTCCAGGCTAGGGTCATGGGAATGTGTCCTGCTGCAGCCTGACCTGACACTAACCATCAGTTTTGTTTAATAAGTAAAATGCAGGTGCTGTGGATCCAGTGCATCCTACCTGGGTGATGTATTTGGTTATTACCTGTTTAAACACCTTCCACTGCACACTAATCTTGTTTTTTTCTTTTTGTATCAGTTGAATTCTTCAGCAAGAGACAATTTAAACTCCTGTTAGTTAATGGAGACAACAGACATATCTTTCTCTGCCCCTTTCTCCTCCACTCATACAGAGATAGTGGTGGGAATTGATACCTTAAATTTCATTAGGATAAATGAATTAAGATTTATGGGTGGGCTCAATAATGTTAAAGCTCTTTTCCAACTGAAACTATTCTGTGATTCTAAGATAAAGGAGGCTGTTATCGAGTTAGAGTACTACAAAACTGAAAAGCAGAATTTAATGATCTGCACAAATAAGAAAAAAATACTCATAATTAAATTTTGTTAAACCTCACAGCAAACATTTTACAAAGAAAAGTGACAAAGGAAGGTTGAAGACAAGAAATACAAGCAAGTAATCCAAAATCTCACACAGAGATGGCAGGAGACACAAGGATGTGTATTTGTTATCATAATTACAGGGAGGATTATCTTCATTTTAACATCACAGAATCATGGAATATCCTGAGTTGGAACGGACCCACATGGATCATCAAAGTCCAGCTCCTGGCCCATCCACAAGAATCCAACCATGTGCCTGAGAGCATTGTTCTAAACGTTTCTTGAGCTCTGTCAGGCTTGGAGCTGTG
>VYZP01039670.1:104250-115730 GCA_013400635.1 Hypocryptadius cinnamomeus | reverse complement strand
ACCCACACACTAAAGCAGCACAGAATCTGAAGAATGTAAAAGCTCAAACCTGAGGCATCATTGCCCCAAAATAGTGGGGCAAGGCTTGTTTGGGTGTTATTTTGCTGATTTTGGCGAGGATCTCTGGATTCATGGCCTATCAGCTCTAGGAAATGCTCAGGGCAGTTGTTCACTCCCTTGCTGAGGCAGAGGAGAGAGGAACAGCCGTGCTTGGTATTTAAGTATTAAAAATGATAAATTGTGGTGAATTGTAAAGGACGAGACATCTGGAGGTGGAATGCAACAGGTTTCACTCCTTAATTTATAAACCAGTCCTGAACTGTTGGAAAATATCAAGTGGTTTGATGTTCATCCCTGTCCCTCTCCGTTATGACTGCAGATGTCCCCAGATTGTCGTGCTCCCCTCGTGCCCCACACACAAAGTCCCTCAGGGTGTCACCAGGGTGCCTGAAGAGTTGAAGGACCTTCAGCTCCTGCTCAGTGATCAGTACTGGATTATTCATCAATGGATTGGAAATCAAGGCAAAAGAATAAGCACAGGTTTAGGACTTATTGACTCAGCCTCAGCAAAGGATGCACACCTTAAGCAGGATCAACATGATTTGGGTCTATTCCTTAACCTTCTTTTTGAAGTTTCCCCTGACCCATTAAACTCCCCTTCCTCTGGGCTCCAGAGGTGTTTTGGGAGCCCTTGGACAGTGTGCAGCCATTTGATAATCACAGATATTTCAGAGCTCATCCTCGTGCCTGACACTTCTCATAAAAAGCCATTTATTCCCCTGTCCAGCCTGTTATCACCCAGACAGTGCCCATTCTTGTGTCCATTTTCCTGCTCAGATAACAAATAGATCCTTCCCAAAGCAGCTGACAGTCTCCTCTCCTCAGAGGAGAAGGATTTCTGCAGGGCTAGGAGTCTGCTTGGAAATATTTTGCTTTCTTGATCAGGCCAGGTAAGGAACTCTTCACACAGGGGCAGAAATGCATCTGGAAGCTTCCAAACTCCGTTTCCTTTTACCTGGCTTGTAACCACATCAGCTCCTGTGTGATAAGAGGATTATTGTCTTTATCATTAGGATTATTTTTCAAATGAGGGAGGAACTTGAGCATTTCTTGACAGTTTAGAGGCTGAAGTTTAGCTTCTCTGTCATGTTTTTCTATCTCTTCTAAGAAGAAATGCCTGAATTTCCCTGCAGTGTCCTGGATTGCATCTGATTAGCCATGGAAGTCCATAGGAGGAGAAGTGCTCCTGTGGGAATGTTGGGTCTGTCAGGATCAGAGATGCCTTTGGGTGGTGTTTGCTGGGACTTCTTCTCCTTGCGAAACAGTTCCTTGTTTTGGGTTTATGATGGAAAACCAGCTGAGGTCCCCGGTATGATATTTTAGAGAATTCCAAAGGAAACTGGGCTAAAATATGTTAAAATCCGTGGAATGTTAGGGAGAGAAAGTCATGGAAAAAGGCTCTTTTTCTGCACAGCTGGTGGAAAAGTTTGAGCACAGCCTAATTACGAGGAGGATGTCTCAGGCTTTGTGTTTGAAAACTCTGTCTCTAAACTGCCTTTGGAGCCTAATGAAAACTGGAGTCTGCCTGCAAATCCACAATGCCAAGCAAAGCCTTCCGGAGGAGCGTTAATTTGATGGAAAATGCAGCTTTGGGGCTGAATAAATCATTGACAGGCTGTTTCAGAAATGAACAATTTAATCTCTCTGGGTGCTGGATTCCTCACAGGATGAGGAGGCTCTGAAGAAGAGGGCAGAGCAGCGGGTGGGGTTGGTTTGGGGTCAGACAGGCTGGGGACACTGTTGCCTGCAGCACTTGGAAGCTGAGGATGGATGCATGGATGGTTAAATGGGCTGGAATCTGGCAGGGCTGGCAGGCCTGGAGAAGGGTAATTAATGGCTTTGATATTTAATTGGTGCCAGGGAAACACAGAGGGTGGTGGGGTTGATGTGAGGCAGATGCTCCACATCTCCTCTCACACTGCTCAAGGCCACACCTCGAGGGCTCTGTCCAGTTCTGGGCCCCCCCAGCTCTCTCCTGGGGCTCCAGCCCCTTCCCCAGCTCTGTTCCCTTCCCTGGACATGCTCCAGCCCTTTGTCATGAGAAGCCCAAAATTGAAATTCCAAGGGATGCACTTGAGGACCTCACAGTGCTGACAAGGCTCATAGTGAATGTTTAATATTTGATGAGTTTCTCAGCTGTCCCTTCTGGCTGGTCCCTGAAGTCCTGCCCATGATGACAGCATTCCCAAAGTCTCCAAGCCTCAGGTTTGAGTGGAGGTAGAAAACCTCAGATCCCAGCAGGAATTGCAGTGTCCATAAATACTTAGTAGGTAACTTGGAGTCCTCCTGTTTTCATGAAGGATTCATTGAAGTTTCAATTTGCTGTGAAGCTCTTTAGGGTTTCCTAAGTGGGTTTTTGGTACAAACACCCAGCATTTGGAACATCCAGAATTTCAGCCTTGTTGAGAACAGCCTCTGCCACGGCTGCTTTCTCCTGGCACCAATTCCCAGGAGTTCAGTAACGTGGTTGGGGATAAAGACACACTTTGGGTTCTGTTAGAAAGGGGAATTTAGAAACACAGCTCTGAAGTGAATTCCCTGGCCTGAAACACGAGTGGAAGTTCAATTGCCATGGCTGGGGAAGAGGGGAAAACTCGGGACAACTGGAATTGTGCCTATAAAATAATGGAGTGCTTGGGTAGTGGCAATTCTTTTAAGACATAAAAGAATTTGGATAAGAGAAATTCACTGGCCATGGCCACCTTCCTGTCATGGGCTCGGTAAAAAACACCACAGCAAAAGCCAAGGCAAGGTGTTAGTCCTTCACATGGTCCAATTGGTGATAATTGGCTGGAAATCAGAAAGCTCCAGTGCAGATGTGATGCTGTCACTTAAATCCACTTAGATTAGGAAGAGATGTGGTTTTCTCCCTGCTGGAAAAGTCTGGGACATAATTTTTTAAAATTTTTGGTTTTGAATTTTTATTTTATTATGACATAGCGTCGTGAAAAATGCATTACAATAAGAACAAAAATTTCATCAGGACTCTGGTGAGCTGTCACTTTAGTTAACTCTTGACCAACACAGAGCCCTTGAGATGTGTGTTGGGATGAGCATGGTGTGATCCTGGTGTGCTGATTGGAATCCTCTGGGGAGGGAGACGTGGCCAGGCCTCTCTTTGTTCAGGCAAAACCAAAATAGCACAGGCTGGCTCTGAGGAGCTTTGAAATAAAGGGAATTATTACTTCCCCTGCAGAGGGAGTATAAAATGAATGAGTTCATCCAGACCCTTCTGACAGAGGGATTTTAATGTTTGTCAGTGATCTGGGTTAAACAGTTGCTGAGTGCAGCCAGATCATGTCCTATGTACAAACAAAAAAAATCCCAAATCAAGAGGAAAATAGGTACAATCTTTGGATCCACCTTGTTGTAGCACAGGACTTGGGGGCACATCTGCACTGTGAAGTGTGTGAGAGTCTGAAGGCCAAGCTAAGTAAAGATCCGGGCCCAATTCCAAATTAAAAGCTCATTAACTCCAGCTCTGTGTTGGCTTGACCTCTGGGATGTGCATGAGGACACCCCTGGATGCTCCTTGGCAGGGAATTGGAAGCTAATTTTGGCCTTGACATTACAGAATGATGCTGCTGGAGATGAAGCACTGGCTCAGGAAAAGCCCCTGCTTTGCTCTTTGGATGCAGTGCGAGGTGTGAGGGAAATATTGTGGCAATATTTCCTTACATGGATGGGATAACAGCCGTGATTCATGAGGAAATGGGATAGTTTAGGTTGTGTTTAGGTTGAATCTCTGCAGAACTGGAGGCTGGAGGATGTGTAAATATGGGATTAATGCAGTGAGTTGGTGTCTATGCAATTTATATACTGTGTGTTGCTGCCTTGGAGTTACTTGTTTCACATGCCTGCAGCTTGGTGAGCTCATCAATGGCTAATCTGGCAGGTAAAACAATAAATTTGGCTTAAATGAGTATTTTAAATGATTCCTAAGGTGGTTTAGGGAACTTTTCCTCTTTCTTTGCTCAGAGTGGCAGTTTCTTTCCTGGTTTTTTTCCTGGAGAAAACCTCTACAACCATCTGTAATTACTGGTGGAGCAAAGGGAGGCTGTCAGATCATTCCTTATTGAGTTGTTTCCCTCTCAGAGTTGAATTATCATTGCTTTTAGTTATTTGCTCTCTTTTAATCTCACTGGGGTTATCTCTGTATGGTGTCAGAGTTGTAGCCAGGTGGATGAGAGCAGTGAGGACTTGGTGGATGTGTTTTTGGAAGAAGATGGATGGTGGTGGCTCCTCCAGCTTGTCCTCCTCCCTGGCTAGCTGCTGGGGTGGCTTTTGTATCCCTCTGTGATTCACATAATTCCCAGGATTCCACCTGTCCTCTGGAATTTGGGGCAAGGTGAGCAGTAAGTGAAGGTGATGGGGTTTATTCTCCTCCTTAAACAACCCAGGGCATGCAATTGGACTTGGATTTTAAGAGGTGAAACCCCCCAGTTTGCAGTGTGTTCTGGCATGAAGCAGTAACCTTTACCAGGAAGAAACTCCATGGGGAATGTAATAAAAGTGAGATTTACATCTGTTTCATCCAAAAGCTGTCATTTTCCAAACCAAAACCAACCCATATTTGAATTAAAACTCATCAAGACTTGCTCAGGAAAGCCAGGAATATTTGTTTGAATATTTGTTACAACAGAGTCAAGCAGTTTTGACCATTCCAAAACTTGGAGGCTCCCACAGTTTGCCAGGTGGATTTGTTTGGAGGATGTATAAATTGGGTAAATTCTTGTTTCTGTGCTTGAAGATTAGAAATGATTCTGTATTTGCACATCTCCAATCATCTCTCCTGAGTGAAGTTCACATCCTTTACCTGGTAATTGTTGTGTTTTGTCTCAGCAGAGCCCAGGAAAGATGAGGCACAAAGCCTTTAATGTGATTACAGAGAGCTGTTAAATGTGCATCTCATTATGTGCAGTGTCTGGAGGCCTGGCAGGCTGCCTTCCCCACACAAGCAGTGCTTTCCCCTCATGAAGATATAGAAATATTGATCTAAAGATAGGCAATAATTAGCACAAAAGAAGATGTTACAGGAAGCAGCCCCCTGGCACTGTCGATAGGGGATCTTGTTCAGAAGTTCTTGTTGAGCATGAAATCACTGCTGAGTAAAATGAACTGATTTGATCACTAAATGCCCCAGATTATCAATTTGGTAAATTGATTATTTACTCTTTTGTGCCTCTAACTCCCAGTGGCTCTCGTTGTGTCACAGCAAATTCCCAATGGTGGGAGCCACTGTGCCTGGGGCAGCAGTTGGGTTCAGGAGCTGAGCAGTGCAGGGGAAAGGCCTTTAATCATTGGCATCTTCCCCTTTATTGAATGGGAAGAGTTAAATTTGTGTTGATTCAAGGAAAACCAGAAAATGTGTCTCCTGTTTGGGAGCTTCCAACTGAACTCAAACTGGGAGGAAGTGCAGGGACCTTCACCGAAGTGGAGAGCAATGGAGCTCTGCCCTTTTTTCCACTTGTTCTGAGCCAAAAATTAGGGACTCGCGTCTGGGAGTTCAAAATCAAGTTCTTTTCTCACTCTTGAGCTGCCCTGAACCTGCTGCTCAGGATGGAATGGCTGTAATCCCTGGAAATGCTCAAGGCCAAGTTGGATGGGGTTTGGAGCAGCCTGGGACAGTGGAAGGTGTCCCTGCCCATGGCAGGGGTGGGAATGCATGGGCTTTGAGGTCCTTCCCAACCCAAACCATTCCATGGATCTCTGATTCCATGACCAAGGCTGGACCCCAGGACTGTGCCAAAGTCAGTCAATTCTGAGGTGGGAAGAGGAGGAATTTGTAATAGTCCCCTCCTATGAAAAATTAATCTGTGTGAGCAAAAAGATGGATTTTAATTTCTACATCTGGACTCAATTTGGAGACTCCTCCTGGGAATCCGGAGAGGAGTTAATGACTCACAATATGCTTAATTACCTGTAAAGTTACATTGTGCTGAGCAGACAGAAAGTAAAAGTTGGGCTGAGAGAAATGAAAGTTCTTTAGCCAAGACAAAAATGAAAGAGGAGGGGAAGAAGCACTGTGGTACCCCAGGTGTCAATGACAAGTCCAGAAAAAAGGTGAATTTGTACAGAATCATAGAATACCAGTTGAGGAGTTTAGTTGGAAGGGCCTTAAAGCCCACCCAGTGCCACCCCCTGCCATGGCAGGGACACCTTCCACTGTCCCAGGCTGCTCCAAATCCTGTCCAACCTGGCCTTGGGCACTTCCAGGGATCCAGGGACAGCCACAGCTGCTTTGAGCACCCTGTGCCAGGGCCTGCCCACCCTCCCAGGGAACAATTCCTTCCCAATATCCCATCCATCCCTGCCCTCTGGCAGTGGGAAGCCTTTAAGAGGTAAAGGACAAGGGCAGCAGCTGCCTGGGCTGGGCTTTCCAAGGACACCTGTGCATGGTGAAGTCAGGGATGAGTTTCTGAGCCTTAAATAAGTGTGGAAATTCTGTCCTGAGTGGGAAGAGATTTAAAATGCTCATAAATGCTCATCAGAAAAGGAGTCACATGGATAATGTGGCTGCCTGGGTAGGATCACCAACATGGAATGGTGGTTTTGGTTTGTTTTTATTTCAGAGAGTTAATTCTGCTTTCACACTGGAGCCATGCTGTTGTTAATACTGGTACAAATCCCATTTTTGAAGCAAGCCTTAGTCATGCTACTAATGGGAGCATTTTCTCTTCAGCACCTTTAAAAGTTCTCTAAATGGTGCCATTTGTGCTCTGATATCTTAATGTTTTTATGTCCAGGCAGAGACGGGTCTGGTTTTCCTGCACCGAGTTCATTTGCACATCATAATGATCATTTTATGCATTTGTCCTCTCCTTGCATGGGATGAATTTTTAATGTGCAGGCAGAGGGTGACATTTTTATTGCTTTTACGGGCATCAGGAATGCATTTTAAATTCAATTATGTACTGTCTCTGGAAATACCACACAAGTGACTTGCCAATAAATACATCTCATGGATTACGGGAAACTAACAGGGACAGTAATCACTGGAGTGACTTCACTGGGCCAATTTTTGTCACTCCAAAAAATACAGGTTAATGCATATTAGAAGGTATAATTCAAGCTTTATATAGACACTGATAAACCAGCATAATTATTTCTGGAAGGGGATGAAAAGAGTTTCTGCAGCTCAGTGGAGACAAACTCACTGGGTGCCCCAGCAGCTCGATACGCAATTAGAAATCAGTGTTTTAAAGGGTAGGGGAAGTCAGAAAAGGGCATTCCATGCACTGAACACGAGCTCAAAGAACTCACAGGATTTGTGCTGTGGAATTGAGCTGAAGACAAATCAGGCTTAGGCTGAAGTGTCCTCAGAGGGATGGTAAAAAATCCTGAAGTTGTTAATAATTGAGCAAATTCCAGCTGACCTGCCGTGAATCACTGTTCTGTTAAGCTGCTGACAAGGAGGGGGAGCAGAACCAGCTGGCCAGAGCACACCAGGAATCAATCAGAATCTGGTTTAACAAGAAAATCCAAACCACTGGAAAACTGGGAAGATAAAATGCAAAGCAAACTGGGATCTGTGAGTGCAGGCACACACATTCATAGGCATGGGATTTGTAATGCTTTGTGGGGAGATAAAGGGTGGTGTTGAAAATAAAACAGTGTCACTTGAAACAAGTAATTGGAGTGTAAGTCCTTATCCAGAGGAGCTAAATGCAGGAGGAATCAGCATTTGCTACCAGGGCATGGAATAACAGAGTGGTTCATGTTTGCAGGGATCATCTGCTCCAAACCTCCTTTAAAACAGCTGAGCTTGAGCTGATCCCAACACCACCCCAGAGAAATCTGGAGGGAGCAGATGCCCTGTCCACACAGCCTCTACTCCTCTGCAGCTGTAGGATGGGAGATGTCAGCAGCTCCTGGATCCTCTGAGGAAACCAGGATTGCAATCTGGATTTTTCTATCTGGGCTAATGGGATTTACCCTTCCAAACAACACCAGGAATCCAGCACCTTCTGTTCCCCTGTGTTCTAGTTTCCAGGTTAAAGCGATGTTTCAGTAAATCCCAATCCTAAACAAAGTCCATGAGGTTCTAGATCTAAGGGACAATGGATAAGGGACAGTGTCCCTGAGCCTCTGAGCTCCACTGCAGCCCCCACTAGGTTTGGACTGGAGAAAGGTAAAAGCACCTCTCGATAAGAAAATATCCAGCCTCGTGTCCTTGGCTCCCTCACGGAGCTCTGCCCCACATGGTGCTGTTCCTGTCCTTTCCCTATTGCTGGGAATGGGGGAATGAGACCAAAAACTCAGTTTATGGGGTTTCTAAGTCCACTGGGCTTTGCCTTCCTTCACCTGTAGATGATCTTTGCCATCTGATCTTCCTCCCATGTGGGAAATAACCACTCTGAATCCATATTAAGTGACAAATGTGTTATTCCAATGACCCTTAATGGGATGTTGGGGAGATGTTATTGGGAACAACCAATTTTAAATCAATCCTTGTGTGCCCACCCTGGTGCTGCCACCCTGATCTCTGTGCCTGGTCCACAACTGAGCAGTTGAGCATGTGTGGGTCATTAAAGGGAATTTTGTTAGACATTAATCACCCCAGAGGAGTAAACTGAGTCATCTGCAAGCATGTGGAATGATCATCAATAAATCAGGAATGACAGGGAACCAGGAGTGGATTTATGGAAGTGCTTTCAACACCTGTTGCTGGTTCCTTTTAATAGTATTTTGATATCTGTCAATGAGTCAGATTTTAATCTGAAGTGTTTCCTTTTAAACACATTGAATGGTGGTTTTAATCAAGATGAAATGTGGCCTTGCATAAATCAATGTACAGAAAATAAGATCTGCAAGACAGTCATAATCGTATCATGATGACCTTCTTTCAATGAAAAAAGGAAATAAAATAAAGCTGACTGGCATAAATTATATTTTAAAATCAGTTTTGATGGGCTGGTGGAGCCAGTGTTGGATGAGGATGGGCTCTGGGAATGGCCAGGCTCTTGGATGCTGCTCTGGGAAAAGAGGCAGGGCAGGATATCCTGGATTACATAGCTCAGGCCAAAAACTCAGCACCAAAACTGGGTTCATTCCTTTTGGATCCATCTTCCCTGTCCTCTCCCCTTCCCTGACCTCCTTATGGGCTAAAGTGGGGTCAGATATTCCCTTCTGTTTCCTTCACATCTGCCACAGAAACCCTGGAATTCTGTCCTGCCTTTTATTATTTCTCTGTCCAAATATCAACCAGGGAGCCCACAGATGTTCCCAACCACTCCAGTTCCTGGATTGTCTTCATCACTTTTGGAACAGGACAAGAGGAAAAGGTTTGGAGGTTCAACCACGGGCCTAGGAAATGATGGAGCAGGGTGCTGGTGGAATTCCCTTCCTGGGATAATCCCATCATGTGCTGACCTTTTGTCATCTGTTGAACAGCAATTAATTAAACAAATTGGTGGAATTTAGTGAAGCTTTCATGTTGCAGTAGAGAAAATAATGGAAAAGAGAAAATGCTGGAGGGAGCAAAATGAAATATCTGTTGGGATTCAAGTGGGGATGGATCCAATGCATGTTGGATCCAAAGGAAATGTCCCCAGGAATAATTTCTCTCTAATGGCAGGACAGGGGCTGTTCCATGGATCAAGTGACCGTGGCTGGTCAGTCTCGCTGGTGACCACTGACCAGAAGGTTCCTCCTCTTTTCCAAACTGCTTTGGACCTGGAATGTTGCACTTTCCCGTCATGGATCATCTGAACCAGAGATGCTCCACTTGAAAGCTTGGTTATCCTGCTCCCGACAGGACTGGGATGAGCCTGGGTGTAGGATCAAGAATTGAGGGTTGGATTTGGGATCACCAGCCCCAGATGAGCTGTGCTGGGAGAGGAAACCAGGACTGGGATGAGCCTGGGTGTAGGATCAAGAATTGAGGGTTGGATTTGGGATCACCAGCCTGGGGGAGGAAGCTGAGAGGGTTTGACAGCAGCAGAACAGAATTATATGGAACTACTGCAATTGGCTTCCCAGCACAGAGGGTTTTTTTGTTTATTTTGGGTTTTTTATTGCCTATTATGCTGCTTGCCTGTCTCTAATATTCCCAAGATTATGTTTTCATAAACAATTGTATTTTCAAGCCGTATGTGGAATCTGTCAGGCTTTATTTGATTATTTCTCCAATACAGCCCAGGCCCCTTGAAAATCCTCGACCTTTAATTCATTTTCAGCTGCTTTCTCTGTGCATAGGAAATTCTGGTCTCCAAGATGTAAAGGGAGAATCAACAGCGTTGAAAAGTCTGGGATTAAATCATCCTTCTCCGTTCTTTAATTCAATAAAGGACTCAGGCTTATCCTGGAGAAAGGGATGTCCCACCTATGGCTTTAGAGGTACTTTAGAGGTACTTGGGATTCTGTGCAGGTGATAAATCATGAGGAAGGGTTTTGCCCATTCATGGGTTGGGTTCATGGAATTGGGCTGGTTGGGATGTCCTGGGGGTCCTGCTGGGGATCCCTGTGGTTGGCACAGCACTGCTTGTTTGTGGGAAGGTCTCAAATGCCTCTGAGGTGGATTTTCATGGGGCAATCCCAGGATTTCATCCCAGCATGGTTGTGCTGGGTTCTCACCATGAAAGGAACAAAATTCTTTGGATTTTGGCACCATGTTTTGTGGCTTATTTCTCTGGAGGTAACTAAATAATTCTTGAAGTCTGTTCTCATTGGTGATCTCAGCATGATCCTCTGGTGATCACTCAGAGGGGATTTTCTTTGGAGTTGTCCCTCCATAAATCATCTCAGATGTATCAGCCAGAGTGAGGAGCTCAAGGTTGCTCTCAAACCCAGTCTGGGATTTGGTGATGCTGCCAACCATGGGGTCACCCCTGCTAGCTCTCAACCTGGGAGTGTGTTGGGAAGGATATCCATATTTTTAAATTTTTCTGATAGTAACTAACAACAAAAAAGGTAGATATTTAGGTGTTTTAATGCTTTGTGAATTCTGGAGATTCACTCAACACCTGTATGAGGGAGCAATTAAAAAGAAATTAAATATTACACAGGATCCCAGGGTGGCTGAGGCTGAAGGGGCTCAGTGGGCACCTGGTGTCACCTCCCTGCTCCAGCAGGGCCATCCCAGAGCACAGGGCACAGCATTGTGTGCACACAGCTGTGCCACAGCCCCAGGGAGGAGAGCCCCCAGGCCCTGTGCAGGGCAATCTGCTCAGGGCTGGGCACTGCCCAGGGAAGAAGTTGTGCCTCCTGTGCAGGGCAATTGCTGGGCTCAGGCCCTGCCCGTGGCTCTGGGGCCATTGCTGGGCCCCGGAGCAGAGCCTGGGCCCTGCTCTGCCCCTCCCTGCAGCCAGGGACAGCCAGGCCTGAGGGCCCCTCTCAGCTGGGGCTCCTCTCCAGCCTGAGCAGCCCCAGCTCCCTCAGCCTTTCCTGGGCACCCAGATGCTCCAGGCCCTTGCTCAGCT
>VYZP01039670.1:0-103831 GCA_013400635.1 Hypocryptadius cinnamomeus | reverse complement strand
CTGGAGGGTGTCCAGGGAAGGGAACAGAGCTGGGAAGGGGCTGGAGCCCCAGGAGGGGCTGAGGGAGCTGGGAAAGGGGCTGAGCCTGGAGAAAAGGAGGCTCAGGGGGGACCTTGTGGCTCTGCACAACTCCTGACAGGAGGGGACAGCCAGGGGGGGTCGGGCTGTGCTGCCAGGGAGCAGGGACAGGACAAGGGGAAAGGGCCTCAAGCTGGGCCAGGGGAGGCTCAGCTTGGACAGCAGCAGGAATTTCTCCATGGAAAGGCTGCTCAGGCCTTGGCAGGGGCTGCCCAGGGAGCTCTGGAGTGCCCATGCCTGGAGGTGTCCCAGGAAGGGCTGGAGGTGGCACTCAGTGCTCTGGGCTGGGGACAAGGTGGGCACTGGGCACAGCTGGGACTCCATGGGCTGGCAGGGATTTTCCAGCCTCAGGGATCCTGGGGTTCTGTGATACAACTGTTGGAAAAGCTGGGTGAGTTGGAAGGTAGAAAAGTTCTACTTTGGGACTGCAGGTAGAATTTGATTTGCAAATATGAAGAAATGCCACTTGCTAGATCCAAAATCATCCCATACCATCCTCCAAGGATTCCAGCAGGAGCAGGTTCCCTCTCTAAGGTGTCTCAGGAGCAGCAGAGTGAGCCCTGTGCCTTGAGATGAGCAACCAGAACTGTGCCTGCCCAAACTTCACTGAGGTTCCAGACTGGCAGCTGCTTCTGCTGAGCCTTGGTAGCTCTCAGGGAGCAATTGTCCTTTTCAAGATGAATCATCCTAGGTAAATTCATGTGCAATGGGAGGAGGGGGTTCACATACCTGCTAATTACTCTCCCTTCCTCTCATTCTGACATCAACAGTGGATTTTTCTTTTAAATCAGTCCCATCTCCCCGGTGACTGCTACAGGAGGTGCAGTAGGAGGGCTCTGTGTGCTAATGAACCCCTGTCAGGGAGAGACAGGGATTGACAGAGCAAGGCAAAATACTCCTCCAGAGTTCCTGCTCTGCTTATTGAACACAAACAGAGCCTGGGCTGAAAGAGCACCCCTGGAAGTGTTCAAAAACCACACAGATGTGGTGGGTAGGGATAGGTTAATGATGGACATGCCAGAGTTGGACTTTGGTCTTGGACATTTTTCCAGCCTTAGTGATTCTGATCCTTTTGAGATAATTTCAGGTTCCCCTCAGGGACACTGAGAGTTCTGGTCTCACAATGTCAGCAGATCCCTTGGTATCCTTTCAGCACAAGAGGGAGAAATGCAATTCATGGCACTTGCTTTGCTTCAGTATTCGCTCATCAGGGATAAGATCAGTTCTGCTTCTCTCCTGTTTTCCTGTCTGTAGTAGGGCTTAGCATATAAACAGGTCCCTGAAAACAAATATCCCACAACTTCTTTTCAGGATTTTATTTCCCTGATAAGGGCTGTGTAATGAGTGGCAGAGCATTCAAACTGTGGCTGTTCCAATTTACCCTCTCCAAAATGAGTAATTGTGAAATGTTTACTGCCTGTGTGGCCATAGCACAGCAGACAAATCATCTGCAGCACCTGCAGAGCAAATCTCTTCTCTCTTCCTGAGACTTCTGCCCCATGAGGTGCTTCCAAGGCCAACCCAAAGTGAAATTAATGGGAATGTGATTGGCTGTCACCCTCCTGGTTCTCTAATATTCTTTGAGCTGTGTCCTGTTCTGGGCCCTCACAGCCAGAGAGTCGTGGAGGGGCTGGAGTATGTCCAGGGAAGA
Source organism: Hypocryptadius cinnamomeus (assembly GCA_013400635.1). Taxonomy (NCBI): domain Eukaryota; kingdom Metazoa; phylum Chordata; class Aves; order Passeriformes; family Zosteropidae; genus Hypocryptadius; species Hypocryptadius cinnamomeus. The sequence continues at coordinate 102,102 of VYZP01039670.1, read as the reverse complement.
GAATCAAGCTGCGTAAGGCTCAGGTTGGACATCAGGAGAAATTTCCCTATGGAAAGGCTGCTCAGACCTTGGCAGGGGCTGCCCAGGGAGCTCTGGAGTGCCCATCCCTGGAGGTGTCCAGGGAAGGGCTGGAGGTGGCACTCAGTGCTCTGGGCTGGGGACAAGGTGGGAATGAGTCACAGGTTGGATTCAATGGGCTGGGAGGGATTTTCCCATCTCAGTGATTCCATGAATCCAAGCAAAGCAGATGGGAAATTGCTAGAGGACAACCAGCCTTGACTTAGCAATGACCTGTGTGACTGGGGAAGGACTGAGATTTTTTGAGAAATAGATACACCTTTTCTAAAATTAATTTCTGCCACTTCTCTTGTACATACTATGAATGAAAATAACCAGCAGCTGATCCTTAAGGTAATATTTATTAATCTGACAGAAAAGTGGAATTATCTTTTGATGTAGCAGTTTGCAAAACAAAAGGAATGTACCTGGGAGGGTGGGCAGGCCCTGGCACAGGGTGCTCAGAGCAGCTGTGGCTGCCCCTGGATCCCTGGAAGTGCCCAAGGCCAGGTTGGATGGGGCTTGGAGCAGCCTGGGACAGTGGAAGGTGTCCCTGCCATGGCAGGGGGTGGCACTGGGTGGGCTTTGAGGTCCCTTCCTACCCCAGCCACTCTGATTCTATGAAATTATGCCATGATCCTGATGGAGCCAGCATTCCCTCCCTGACACAACTGGGAGCCCAGTGGGAGGCTGCCTGTACAGCTTGAGTTGTCCAAACCACCTTTTTTTGGTGATATCCCAAATCCAGGATCAGCTGGTGCTGATCACATGTAACCTCAGTTCTTCTGGAGCTGAGACAGAGCTGTAGGAGCATCCCAAGTGTGCTAAAGAAGGACATTTGCATTTTTCAGCCTTCATTCCAGTTGGGTGCCGAAAAAAAAAGTTTCAGGGAACTCAGACAGCCTTAATTTCCTTTTACTGGAGTGTTGGAGTCTGGAGCTCTGCTTACTCAAGGCACAGAGCAGTGACAACAACTGCAATTGTGATGGTGCCAAGCAGCAACAAAAGAGAGAGGTTTTGTTCCAGGCTTAACCCAGGAGAAGCATCTGCCACCGACCTGGATGAGCACCCTCACTGAACACCCTTCAAAAGTTTGGGAATGAGTCTTGAAAGGGATTTAGAGAGTGAATGGTTGCTTTTGTGTCCTGGAGGCAGAGCAGAGCCAGGAGCCCTGCGGGCTGTGGTGTGTGTCAGAAGATAAATGTCCTGTCGGAGCTGGCAGCGCCGCCACCAAGCGCGACTGAGGCTGCAAACAACGCCTTGGGCCACGGCCAGCACTGCTTGGAAGCCCTTGCTGCTTCCTCCAGGAGCCATCCCATGGGATGGATCACAGGCATGAATCCAGGATGGATCACAGGCATGAGTCCAGGATGGATCACAGGCATGAATCCAAGCATGGTTAATGGGGATGTTGCTTCTACCTGGAAGTTGAGATCAGCTTGGTGGCTGCATCCCCAGGGATGGAGCCATGACCTTTGAGTTGTGCATATCCCTGCTCCTCCGTGGGGACAGGAGTCAATCCATGGATGTTTCAGCACAGTTGCTTTCCCTGAGTTTGGCAGCTGGTGCTGGGCACGTTGAGCTCTCTGGGAAAACGTGTCACATTTGGAGCCAGGCGGAATCGCTCCAGACAGAGAGCAATTCCCCACGGGAAACTCTCCTGGGTCCAGACGCTGCCATCCCTGCACAATGATCCGTGGCTGAGGAGTGGGGAATGCAGCCAGGAGAATGTCACCTCTCCTCCTGCCCCTGCTCACTGTCCAGGGTGTAGGGGTGGGGTGGCTGGAGAGGGTTCCTCATCCCGTTCCCTGCCACGGCAGTCGCACTCTCCTGATAAAATGTTGTTTGTGGTTAGATTGAAATCAGCCAGTTTATTGCATTTTCTGTTAAAACTCCAATCCTCGAGCTAGGGGTCTGCTTTGCCTCCTTCTTTGCTGCCTCTGTAGGGTGGCGTGGATCCTCCTGAGGATCCTGGGCTGTACTTTTGCCAGGGGATCCTATCAAATGGGCATAAATAATTTGCTATGCATACTTTTTAACACCAATATCACCTTCAAGAACTTAGAGGAGCTGAGGGGCTGCAGGTGAGCAGGAGGTCACTTGTGAATAGCTCTATTCCATCTCCAGCTGGATTCCATAGCCTCATCCAGGGAGTGGATTCAGAGGTGGAGAAATTACTCCTCATTAGGTGGAATAAGAAGCAGCTGGAGAAAGTCCCTTATAAGGACTCGGTAAGCAGAGTAGAAGGAGCCTCATCTTACTGGGGGAGGGTGGCAAGCTGCTCTTGTTTCTTCTATGGTTGAATTTCAGTCATTAAACTGGAAAAAACTTCCGAGATCATCAAGTCCAGATTTTCCTGGGCAAAGTGAGAGATGGTTGTGGAAGAAGAGGAACAAGTGAAGTCCTTCACTTGTGCTGCAGGTAGGGAGAAAAGTCACAAGTTTCAAACTTTGCTGAAGACTTTCAGTGTTGCATACCAGAATATCTGTTTTGCCAGTGGTAGCACTGTTACTGTCTGGAGTGGGTGTTTTAAAAATCTTCATTATTGATAGGATTTAAGGAGCAGTGGGAGGAGAACTTGGTGGAGAAAGTCTGGGTTTGTTTGACCCTGCTTTGTTGGGTAGAACAATTGTTCCTTGAACAGCTGGAACAGTGTTTGCTGCGATTTCTTCCACCCTAAATACATCCCAGCTCGAGGGCTGAGTGTTTGCCCTTCTGTACCTTTTCACACAGTTGTAGAAAGGGAAATACAATTTTCCTGCCTCTTGCTGTGGTGATCAAAGATTCCCTGGGAGATTTTCTGCTCCCATTTGCCTCCCTCCTATGTGTTTTCCCACTTGGAGCAATTTGCAGCTCAGCTGTTATGCTCAAGGCTCTCCCTGGAGAGCTGAGGCTCCATTTGCCTTTCAGGGCAAGTACCCACCTGGAAATAATCATGGAAATACTCCTTTTGTACATAAGTCTTGCAATAATTCAGGCAGTTCTTGGAGGGAATCAAGACTCTGTTTTATGAGTCCATTTAATATTGTCCTGTGGAGAGCTGAGGGGGATTTTTATTGACCTCAAGAATCCAATCTTGCTCTCTTCTTATCAAAGAAACTCAGATATTTGGTGTTGTGTCACTTCTGGCTGTTCAGGGGAATTCTGGCCTGCCGTAAGCCCCCTAACTCTGGGATTTTGATGGTGTAATTCCATGATGTGTTTGGAGTTTGTTTTGTCAACAAATTGCTTTTCCTGTTATTTGCTCTATTGCAGAGTTGAAGTTTTAGGCTTTTCTCATGGTAGAAGTTGGAATTAAGAACTTAGGGCCTATTTCCCTGTTTTTTGGTGGATTTGATCTATAATAGATACCTTTTACTACCCTTCCTTGGGTTTCACAGGCATAATTATCCATTAAAAAATACCCTGTGGTGAGTTCCCCCCAGTTTGGGAGTTTAAGGCTGCGAAAATCTGGCCATTTTACCACACTAAAATCTGACCACTTGTCCAAGGCTGTTATCTTCTCCCATAAGTTTGTTCCTCATTTGGGAATGCTGGAATTGATGTAATGAATTTTCATTTTATGCTTATGGCTGTTACAGAATTCCTGTCCAGTTGTTTTCTTGCTCCTGTTACAATGTGGGCCCATGTGCTCCCAGTAATAAAAATGTTCTTCCTAAGGGAAAAAAGCTGTTGTTGAGGGCATGAAAGGTGATATTTTTCTGCATTTATCAGCCCAGATTTGTCTTATCATTAAATAGATTCAACTGAAACTACTTCTTTTTTTAAATTAAAAAGAAGGGTAAACGATCAGAGAATAATTTAGGCTGGAAAAGACATTAAAGATCAAGTCCAGCTGTTCCCTCAGCACTGCCGAGCCCCACAGTGACCCATACCCCCAGGTTCCATGGCTCTTAAACCCTTCCAGGGATGCTGCTTCCACCTGGGCAGCCCCTGCCAAGGCCTGAGCAGCTTTTCCATGGAGAAATTCCTTCTGCTGTCCAAGCTGAGCCTCCCCTGGCCCAGCTTGAGGCCCTTTCCCCTTGCCCTGTCCCTGTTCCCTAGCAGCACAGCCCGACCCCCCCTGGCTGTCCCCTCCTGTCAGGAGTTGTGCAGAGCCACAAGGTCCCCCCTGAGCTTCCTTTTCTCCTTAAATCCCACCCAGTGCCACCCGTGCCATGAGCAGGGACATCTTCCACTGTCCCAGGTTGCTCCAAGCCCCATCCAAACTGGCCTTGGGCACTTCCAGGGATCCAGAGGCAGCCACAGCTTCTCTGGGCCAGGGTGTATTTTGGGTTAATTTTTTCTTGTGTCTGTGTGTTTCCTTCAGCATCATCTGGGAATATTGATGGATCTCAGGTTTTTATGAAAAAGAAAGGATGAGAAATCAGAGTACTGCAAATCACGTGCTGGTTGAGGATGGGAGAGACATCTGGAGGTCCTCTGGTTCAGGTTGCCATGGACCATGTCCTGATGGCTTTTGGGTCTCTCCAAGGAGGACTATTCCACAGCCTTCCTGGGTGGGCTGTAAGGCAGTGGAGATACAGCTTCAAAGTCAGGATACTCCCTGGAGCTTTGGAGACCCAAACTCATGTCCCCATCCTGCTCCAGACTGATTTAGGTGCAGTCCTGTGGACCCTGGATCAGGGGGCTCTTTATGGCTGCATCGCCTTCTCATCCCAGCCTGGCCTGGGCAGCCTTTGCTGAGGCAATTGCTGCCAAACAAGTGACAAAATCACCTTTTTGGCTGAAGAAAAGCCACAAATCTGACTGTGAAACTGCCAGGGAAGTGTTCAGAAACTCCCGAAGGGCTTGGATGGGGGTTCAGTGCTGCAGAGTTCTGTGCTCTGCCCATCCAGGTGTGGTTTCACTCTTTTATGTGGGGCTGCTTGGATAAGGAGCAGATCTTCTCTGCCCTTTTTTTGGGTTGCATTTTATCTCTGGGGGGCTGAAGCAGAGCAGGAAGGAATATGACTGAGCAGGCTTGTGGCACACAGGAATTCCAGTGGATCCTGAATGGATCCTGTTGAAGTAAGGTAGAAAAATCATAAAGTCCTCATAAAATCAAGCCTGCTCTCCTAAAATCAGTGGCTGGCCTTGTCAAGCTAGCACTTTGCAAGTCCCCATGTGAAAGCAATCCTGGTGTGAGCAGTTTGTTAGCATAACTATCTATTCCTGGGTGAAAAACAACCAGTACCTGTATAAACTGGTTTTACATCATAAGATAGTTTTCATTTTCATTTTTCTATCTCTCAAATAACTTTTCCTGCACGCACGCACCAAGGATTTGAGTGACCAATCAATACAGGATAACAACTTGTTACTAACAAATAAAGTAATTGGTAAGAAAGCTACTGACCAATTGGAGTCCCACATAAGGTCTGTAAAACTGTATGAAAAGGAGTTATGTGACTAAAGATGGGTCTTTTTCCACCCTGAAGAAAATGGAGTCCCGTGTGATTTATTCCTGTAGATCCCTGGTTGGTTGCCAGCTTTAGGGGTGGCTCTCCAGAGGTTTATTCCAGTGGTCTCCCATCATCACCAAATCCATCCTGGCTGCTAGAAGAGGAGCAGCTTTCCATGATATCTTTTCCCTGTTCAGCCCCAGAGTATGAAGGAGGAATCTCAGGAAGACAGAAGGGAGGAAAGCAGCTGGATCTGTGCCCTGTCTAAAGGGATCCATTAATCAAGATTTCTTTTGTATTGCAGCGTTCCCACATTCCAGAGCCTTCCCGAGGAGATCCTCAGTAAGCTTGCAGATGTCCTGGAAGAGGTAAGAGCTTTGAATGTTGGGATTTCACTAGCTCGGAACTTTCTGCTGGCAGTATCCAGCCTCTTCTTTTTCCCCAAAGAGTAGCTCCCCAGTTTGGCAGCCATCAAGGCCATGAGAGGAGTTGTGGGGAAAATGTATCCAGTTTTGAACAGGGTTTATATATTTTTTAAATTGGATTTTTATCTAACTGGGGAGAGAATCAATAATTTCCTGTGGTGTCCAGAAGGGAATGAGCTTCTCCAGCCTCTGGGTGAGCGGTGGGGAGGAGTGGAATGTGAAAACCTGGTCTCATTTCAGATTGGATGGGACAGTTATGTTGGAGGGTATTTTAAAGGTGTTGTGGAAAAGATGCTCTGGAAGAGTTCCAGCAGTGTTGAGATGCTGGGGTGGAGTTGGGCTTTGCCTGCCTGGCTTTAACTGGGGTCTCATTAGGGTGAAGCTTTTAATAAGTCTATTCAAAACAACAAAGAAATCAGCCGCAAAACACCAACCAAAAAAAAACCTCTGAAAAAACCACAAAAAACCCTACAAGCCCCCCAAAATGCAAAAACTCCCCTAATCTGCACCCTACCAAAAAAACCAAAACCTCCCCAACCTTGCCCCATAAACAGATATAAAATAGATGTAAAATATTTGGGTCATATCACAGTTTCCCCCCATATTTTACTCCCACAATGCTCCCTTCTGGGCCTGAGGAATTCAATGTCCCAGAAAGTTGTTAATAAACCCTTCCAAAAGGTGATTTAAGTGCAGGGAATGAGTGTGTGGCAGTAATTTATTTCATTCCTGCTGGCTTTTCTTCATCCACGCCTCTCCATCAGGGAAGATGTTCCCGTGGATTTGGAGGAAAAGCGCTGCTGACATCGGAGTTGATTTGAATTCCTTTTTTTCTGAGCTTTGCTGGGGTGTTGTTCCTTTTCTGCCTTTTTATTTAGTGCCCAGATAAATTCTGTGGCTCCAACAGATCAGCTGTTTGTCACCCTGAATAATTGCATATTCACAGATAAGCTTTATTCCTTTTACTGCCAGGGAATGCTCTGATTTAAGGAAGGGAAAAAAAAAAAAAGGATATGAATGCCTTCTGCTGTAAATTCCATCTGCCTATCTCAAAACCCCACTCCCAACCAGAATTTGCTTGGATCACATCACCAGCATTAAGCTCCTTATCAAGAGTTAAGGAGGAGAATAAACTCCATAAAACTTTTCCAGAAACACTTAACATTTTGTGGCAGCTGGGGAAAAAAATTCTTAATAAATATCAGTGAGGAAATGAGGCACAAAACCAGCGTTGATGGAGAATAAATCTGGGGTTTTAGGGTGGGTGCTCCCAGTTTTCTGTTTGGAATGAGTGTTATTTTCTCTTGGTTTGTCTTGGAATGAATAGGCTGTGTTTTGCATAAATTAAAAATAAAGAGTCACTCTCAAATCTGTGTATTTAGATGTAAACTCCCACCTGGCTACAGCCCCCTTTCCATAGGTTACACTTGTGAAGTATTGGAAAACCCCTCTGGATCATGGAATTGTTAATATTACATGGAAAAACATGTCTGGTGACTCACACAGGGATTATCTGGGTGGCACCAACATTGCCAATAATTTCAGTCTTTATGCATAATTGCATTTAGCAAATGGAATTAAAATGCTGAAGGGAGTAGGATGGGGAGTCTGTTCTTGGCATGGCTGAGGAGTGGGATGAGCTTTTGGTGGGCATGGGCAGTGCTCAGAAATCTGGGCTGGCATTTCCTCCTCTCCCTCTTTTCCCCCCTTCATTTTTATTTGGATTTTGTGGCGCAAAATCAGGATTTCTTTCCTGTCCTTAAGTTGCTTCACATTCTGTCAGTGCTTTTCTGCTTGAAGGTTATTCCCTGTGCCATTCAAATGTAAAACTTGTAGGATTTCCATCTCAGATCAGGTGTTCAGGTACTGATAGATGTAATTAAGGTTCCTTGACCTCTTCTCCTCTGAAACCACTTCCAGGTACTCATGATTTTGTAATTTTCCATTTGATCTCACATTCTTCATTGTGCCTACAGCTGATCCTTCTAAATTTTGTTCCCCAGCTCCAAATTCCTTCTCCTGTTTCGAAGGATCCCTTTGCCTGGATGTCAGGGATGGAGCTGTTACCTGCCTGAACATCTGGCCCAGCTCCACTGAATTGGGGTTTTCAGGGAAGGGGAAAGAAGCAGGAATTCTGAGAGCCAGGGGCAGCTGGAGTAACTAATCCTACACTGGTTTGGATTGAAAGGACCTTAAAGCCCATCCAGTTCCACCCCTGCCATGACAGGGACACCTTCCACTGTCCCAGGATGCTCCAAGCCCCAGTGTCCAGCCTGGCCTTGGACACTTCCAGGGATCCAGGGGCAGCCCCAGCTTCTCTGGGCACCCTGTGCCAGGGCCTGCCCACCCTCCCAGGGAACAATTCCTTCCCAATATCCCATCCATCCCTGCCCTCTGGCAGTGGGAAGCCATTCCCTGTGTCCTGTCCCCCCATCCCTTGTCCCCAGTCCCTCTCCAGCTCTCCTGGAGCCCCTTTAGGCCCTGGCAGGGGCTCTGAGTTCTCCCTGGAGCCTTTTCCTCTCCAGGTGAGCACCCCCAGCTCTCCCAGCCTGGCTCCAGAGGGGCTCCAGCCCTGGAGCATCTCTGTGGCCTCCCCTGGATTCTCTCCAGCAGCTCCAGGTGCTGTTGGTGCCCCAGACAGAATTTAAAGTTCTATGGTTGCAGATGCACAGGAGGAGATCACATTAAGGTCTGTTTGGCATTTTTCTAACCCAGTCCTCTTCATCTGCATTTCCTGATCCTGTTCCTTGGCTGTTTGGGATTTAGCCTGGTAGTCCATGGAAGATGTTGTGAGTGGCAATCTGAGCAGCTGGAGCGAGTGACAGTGACAAAGGCGCTGTGATTTGCTTACAAAACCCTGCAGATCAGTTCATTGTGCAGATAATGTCAGGTCTAAACCATGCCACGTGGGTTTGCCTCCTTTGTTGTGTATCCAGAACTCGAGACAGCTTTGACATTTATGTGTGTGTATGTGTGTATATTTATGGATTATTGCTGAATATATAGAAATTTAAAGTGCTCCAGGCCAGGCTGGACAGGGCTTGGAGCAGCCTGGGATAGTGGAAGGTGGCCCTGCCCATGGCACAGGGATGGACTTCAAAGTCCCTTCCAACCCAAACCATTCCATGTTTCTCTGACAATACTTTATAACACATTGAAATATATAATATTTATCATAATTGTGGTATAAATAGATATTTATATGTAAATAGGGCTAATTGCCCTAAATCCAGCTGTAGAGTGCTTGATTAACTCATCCTGGGTTAACAGGAGAGCAGCTACAGCTTGGAAGTGCTGGGAATGCCACTCCCACATCTCCCAGTGTGTGTTTTGGGAATTCTTTCACTGGGAATATTAATATTCAGAATTTTAATTTATTTGAATACCCTACTGAGGTCCAAGTGCCAGTGATGTGTTTCCTCCAGCCCCAGGCAGCCTGGCCTTGGCTCCCAGTGAATCCCTGGACAAACAGCAGAGCCAAACTGAGGGGAGAGGCAGAGAAATGTGCTGAACCCCACAGCCTGGCAGGGATGGAAACTTTTCCTGCCACTCTGGGTGCTGAAATCTGGGATCCCAGCTCCTGTCTGCAGCCACATCAGCAGCTCACTTTGTGTGCTGAGTGTCACTTGCCAGCCTTTGTCTTGTTCTTTCCTTTCATTTTAATTCCAATGAAAGACTGAATTCCGAAAGGCACAAATGTTAAAAAAATAAAACACAACACAAAATTCTTCCCGGTTGCTTGTGGAGCTCCTGTTGTAGCTCCTGGTGGAGAGTGGGATCTTGGAGGAGATTTCAGGGCTTAATTCAGCTTTCAGGGCTGTCCTGGATCTTCCCAAGCATGCTTCCTGCTCCATGCTGCCCAATTAGTATGGATCAGATGGCCTTGGGATGCCTCTGGTTAATTAACAGAGGCTGAACACAGTCCTGCCTTTGTGGGATTGTGTGACAACAGTGAATAGGAGAGGGAAAATGTGCAAAATTAATTAGCTTTCCATAGAATCTGTGGTTTTTAGGCTTGTTTAGGAGTGAGGATGGCTCTTGGATAAAGGGAATCAGGTTTCTGGTCTGTCCTGCAGGCTCTGCCAGCACAAAGGCAGGTATTGATGTGATACAGAGCCAGAAATCAGATTTGAGGGAGAATTCAAAATAAGCAGGGAAGAGTAAAAGGTTTTGTTTAAGAAAAAATATATTAACGTTATTATTTGTATTTTTTCATTGAAGTAAGCGCTCTGGGGAGTGTTCACTGGAGGAGCTGTGGGATAGGGTAAGGCTGCCTGTAGAGGCATCAAATCAGCTTCAGTCACGACTGACTCCATCACAAATAGACAAAATTTTGACTCGAGTTGTACTTCCATTAATTTTTCAAATGGTGCTCATGAGAACACAGCTTTGAGTTTGCAGGCACACCAGGAAATAAAAGCTTTTTGGGGAAAAAAGCATTAGAAAATAAAATGCAGCTGGAGAAACTGGAGTGCAGGAATACAATGGAGTCAGTGGCAGGAGCTGCTCTAGCTTTGGATTGGGATAAAATGTGTTGTTTGGAGTTAAGTTTTCCTTTTGATTTTCTTTAATGTGGGCACAGACCACATGAAGGGAATTAAAAATAATCTCCTGCTTGTGTTAGCACAGGAAAGGAGTTCAGTATTCCCTGGCTTCTGTGGGTTCTTGTCAGGAATGTGGTCATCCCTGTGTGTGTTTATTGCTCATCCTCTGCTCTCCTGCAGTGGGAGAAATGGGGCAGGATTTGGGGTTTTTCTTCCCCAGTTCTGCAAAACTTATTGCTAAAAGGTGATGCCAGTGGAGAAAACCTTTGGTGCTCTGATTACTTCCTAATGTCCCAAAATCCCATCCAATCCTGCCCTCTGGCAGTGGGAAGCCATTCCCTGTGTCCTGTCCCTCCATCCCTTGTCCCCAGTCCTTCTCCAGCTCTCCTGGAGCCCCTTTAGGCCCTGGCAGGGGCTCTGAGCTCTCCCTGGAGCCTTCTCCTCTCCAGGTGAGCACCCCCAGCCTGGCTCCAGCCCTGGAGCAGCTCCATGGCCTCCTCAGGACTGGCTCCAACAGCTCCACATCCCAGATCAGACACCCCACTGCAGGTGGGGTAGAAAATCTGTTGCCATTTCTTCCCATTCAATTTAACATCAAATCCTTCCTTTTTTCCCCAGTAAAATCTTCGTGCTGAACTCATGGGAAGGCATTTCCTGGAGTTCTATGCTCTTGGCACATGTGGGAACTTCAGGTCTTCTCCTGGTGGGAGCTGCTGGCTGCTTGTGTCAGGTGCAAGGAGCAGCTTTTGACCTCTGCCAAACGCACTTTTCAGGCAGGGAAGGGTGTTCTCTTTTTGACTGAGATTTATGAGATGAAACCTCTCGAGAAGCAGCACTTGTTCAGGCTGAAAATCCCAGTTGTATCAGAGGGATCTTTTTCCAGAGCTTTCCATGCAAAGCTGGATTCCTCTGGAGACAGGGGGAGTTTATTAACATCTCATTTACTCTCAGAAGTCCCCCTGCTCTTGTCTCTGGGCTCTTTTGCTAAACCCCAAGCAGAGTAGCTGGGTTGTTGGTTTTCTTTCAAGTGTGTGTTGCAAAATCCACTGGAGTTAGGCCAGAGCACCCCAGCTAGGGAATTGCATCTCCTCCACCTGTCCAGAGCACATGGATGCATGGAAATCTTCACGAGAATCCCAAGGACACTCAGAAGGATGGGAGTTGTAAGATTTTCTCAGCTGTCAGAGAATAAATTTTCCCTGGGAGTGTGGTGGGGCCCTGGCACAGGGTGCCCAGAGCAGCTGTGGCTGCCCCTGGATCCCTGGCAGTGTCCAAGGCCAGGTTGGACAGGGCTTGGAGCAGCCTGGGATAGTGGAAGGTGTCCCTGCCCATGGCAGGGGGTGGAATGGGATGATCCTTAATGTCCCTTCCAACCCCAGCCATGCTTCCTCCAAGAGAGTTCTGTAGTTCCCTGTTTTCCAGCTGCTTTTTCAGCACTTTTCCAGCTTTTCCTCATTCTTTGAGCACCTCCTTCTCCTCAGTCAACCTCCCAGTGTTGGGAAAAGCCACTCCAGCAGTGCCATGGTCACCAGCAGGACACGTGGCAAAGGCAGCATCGAACAAAAAGAAACTTCCCCAAATTTGCTTCATCCCAGGACTTTCTTTCTTTAATTTATTGTTACTATTTTTGGCATTGAGTGGATGATCATGTTTTCAGTAGTCACTGATAAAATGTTAATTTCTAAAGCTGCCCCTCTCAGGTTATGCAGGTGTTGGGATTTAAATATTCCCTGTTTCCAGTTGGATTAAACCTATCTGGGAGATTTTTTTTTATGCTCTGTAAGCGGATTCTCCAGCTGATCCGTCACAGTTATGAAAGAAAGGAAAAAAGAAAAACAAAACATTTTTTGCTGTAATCTTAGATATTTCCCAGGGTTTCACAGATATGAAAAGAGAGGATTTAAGCAAATCCATAATTTATTATTTGCCCTGGTGGATTTACAGGCTCTATTAGAGACATGCAGGATGGATGTGGATTTTTTCATGGCACCTGGGACAACAGAGAGGTCACAGGGGAGAACTCAGGAGCTCCAAGTTGTCTCTTCCCTGATCCAGCCTTGTTCCTAATTTCCCAGTATCTGTTTGTTTACTGCTCCCAGTTTCCAGAGGCTCTACAGCAACCATGGGGCAAGGAATCCATGGAATCTGCTTTTCCAGACATTTTCTTTGTTGCAGACAGGTTGGGACCAATGGGTTGGTGGTTGTCCTTCGCTTCCCGGGTGGAGAAAATGCAATCAGTTAATTCTGAATGAAATTTAATTAAAATTTGGGCACTGGGGAGGTTTTACTGTGGTGGAGGTGGCTCAGCTCAAGCCCCTCTTCCCAAGCAGTGCTCCTGGCAGCGCAAGCTGAGTGATTTTTGGGATGGATCTCCCCATGGATGAGGTTCCTGTTTTGTGCTGAGGGCTTTGCTTTCAGTGCTGGATTCTTTGTGAGAAGCTTGGAAGGAGAGCATGTGGTTCTCTGGTCTTTTGGGCATCTCCTCTTGGGAATTCGTTCAGCAGTTTCCAAAATTCCCTAATTCTCACCCACATATCTCTACTTACAGCCATGTATGGGCTAATTTTGGTGGGAATGAACCCCAGAATGAAAATCCAGCCTCATGCTTACTTGAAAATATTCCATGATTTCCACCCTTCAACCCTGAAGAAGTTAACACAAAGAATGCCTTTTTAACTGTAAAAACAGGGAAAAAATACAATCAGCAATTATACTAAGGAAAACCCAAATATTAATTACCCTGATGAGTGTTTTCCCTTTGATTCCAACGTTTTCCCTGCTGGTTTTTCCCATAGCGTTGCCCACAGTGACACCTGCTGGAATCTGGGACAAGGTTGGCTTGCAGGTCCTCCTGAGTGAGTCCTGCCAGGGATTAATTGGGAAAAAAATGAAAGGAACAGTTTATGAGGTCATGGACACACCTGTGGCCACCCAAGGAATGGCCACCAGGCTTGGAATGCTGGGAATATCAGCTGGAGACCCTCCATCCATGAGATCAATCATTCAAACCCAGCTTTAAAGCAAAGATCAAACATGAAGGTGGGGAGATCCTCTTCCCATCTCCAGACCTCCTCCTTATGTCTGTGTCCTTTTCCAGGGAATTTATTTCCCTTGGGAAATGGGATTGCTCCCACTTGAGGGTTTGTGCCTTTCTGGTTTTAAACGTCCCCTCAGAGGCCTTGGGGATGAATTTGAAGTTCCCCATTCTCAGGGTGGCATTTGCAGTGTCTGGGTTGTAATAATAGGAATTGAAAAGTGTCCTTGTGATAGCAAAAGCCATTTCTTAATCCATGGAATGGGCTGTTGCCAGCTTTAAGGTGCTGCTGTCCCAGGATTTTCCCTGTGTGGGATGGGATCCCATCTCCATTGGGGTCAGACTCCTGTGCTTGTGAATCCAGATGGCCATTTCCCAAATTCCTGCAGAGAAAGCCATGCAAAGTAGAATTCAGAGTTTAAAAAAGCCCTGGTGAAGGAATTTTGGGATCACTGTGTCCTTGCCTGGTAAGGAAAGAGTCAGCCGTGCCTTGTGCTAAAAATCTGACCTAGATTACATTTCCCACCCTTGCCCTGGTTTTGTTTTATTTTGGGTTTTTTTAGGACTGATAGAAGAGATGCTCCCAAAAAATCTGTTCTGAAGCACAAAATAGCTGGGAAAAATCCAATATTTCTGAGTGGGGTCATTGCATGAGAAATTGATTGAAGTGTTGCTGCTGCAGGGGCAGTTCTTGATGTGCTTCATCCTTCAGAAATCTCAGCTTTTACCATCTTCTGAATTCAGGATGTGATTTCTTTTTTTTTCCTCACACCTTCTTCTTTAGTTAGCAGTTGTCCAAAATCCTGGAATAAGTTGGAGGCAGTGGAAAGGTCCTGTAAAATTTTCCTCCAAGCAAAGCTGAAATAGGCTCATGCAGCTCCAGCCACACCAATTTTAGCAGCAAAAATTCTATTAAATAGTAAAAAATACTGATTTCTGCACTTAGGGAGGAGATATTTTGCATTTCTATTGTAAAATACAGGTTTTATCCCAATTTTCCAAATTCTGTTGTCAAGGAGACGGTGGCAACCCAGGTGAGTGGCTCAAGGCAGCTTCTTTTTCTTTTGGGAAAAGTTGTTATTGATGTTTCAAAAATTGAGATTTCACCTTTTCCCAGTTTATACACAGAGTGAAAGTTCACTTGCTGCTTTAACAAATATATTTGGGGCAAACATTTGATCTTATGGAAGTGTGATTCACTTCCAGAATTCCTTGTTGAGCAGACTGGGAATAGAGGCTGAGGTTGTGTCATGTGGGTTGATAAAATTCTGCATTTTTTGTACCTTTTGGGGAGTTGATGAGAGAAATCAAGGGAAAAAGGAGGATATTTTCCAGAAAGAGCCAAAAGCCATGGGGATATAACAGGGAATATGAATTGAGTGTTTAATTCACCTGCCGAACTCAGGGCTGGTTGTCACCTGCACAGAACCCTCAAAATGGAAGCAACTGGTGAATTCAGGCGTTTAAACTGGGAAAATGACCTGCTCCAGTAAAAGTCTATTGAGGATGAATAAATCCAATCCTTTCCATGATTTTGCTTCCAGTAAAATTGGTTTCCAGTGGTAATTTGAAGTGCATTTTCATATGGAGATGTAGAGTCTCCTCTTCAGTCTAGACCACAAAAAGAAAGTACATTTCATAGCAGGTGACTGAAAAAGTAGCTGAATCTATTGAATTAATGTGCATTTTTTTATTCCTCGTGATCAATTCTGAAATAGGTTTGGGTCCTGGTGGCAATGCAAATACCTGGGGTGAACAAGCATGCGAAATTTGGAGGAAATGAAGGAAAAGAAATGAAACAAATGTGTTGATTTAAGTTGTTTACTTCCAGTTTCATTTTGGCAATGAATTGATTCCCATTCTAATAACTGTGGAACAGACCTGTGGATTTAGGGAGGGCAATGGGATTTCTACACACATTCTTCCATTATGATGAGGGAAACAAAATCAGAACTGTTTGGGAAAGGATTGAAGGGCAGCTCTTTTCTTGCATTTCAATGAAATTTAATTAAACCCCCACGGACTTGTGCTGCTGGTGATTGGTTTTGTGGTGCAGTGCCATGGTGGGGGTCTGTTTCTAGTTGGATTTCCTCAAAGTTCCTGTGTGTGATGTCCAAAGAAGTCTGGGAATGTCATGAAATTATAGAGATTTAAATCCTGCAAAAGCCTAAAATTACATTAATGTGACTGGCCCAGGGCACAAAGTCTTAATTTTTTTTTTTAATTGTATTTTTATTTTTGCTGAATTTTACTGCTTGCTAATTTTTACTCAGGGTGACTGATGAATTGATTCCACTCTGTTGCCTGGGGATCCTTTTTCTAATTACGGATTCTCAGCTAATTCTCCACATTTCACAGTCGTTATCTGTGAATCTGGTATTATTTAAATTCCCAAGCAAAGCTTTTTGGGGTTTTGACCCCAATTTGTGGCTTGATCTGTAGCCTAATCCCACTACTGCCTTTTATCCAACTAGTTTATCTGTTATCTCCCCTGGGAATAAATCCTATTTTTTCCCATATCAGTTCATCTTGTTTTCCTGGAAAACCTTGTTGCTACACTCCTCTCCCTTTTCTCCTGACCCTGTGCTGCTCTCACCCCCTGTCATCTCTGTGCTCTCTTAATCCTTGAACTCTTTTGAGTTCTCCCTCTTGATCTTTGAGGTTGGTCTTCACCTTTTGCCTCTGAACTTCCCAGCTTTCTCAGCATCCACATCCTCCCCAAATTCCTGTTTCTTCTCAGCAGGCAGTCCTTAAAAAAGAGCAAAGTTTGAAGCACAACAAATCCTCACCCACACAGGCCAGCTCCTGCTCTCCAGCCAGTGCCAAAGTCATTCCAGGAACAGCAGAAGGAAAGGGCCAGGAGCTCCTCCCATCTTGTGCACCTTCCCTTTGGGACGCAGGAACCCTGGCCAGCATTTGCCAAACATGGTCCCTTGTCCACCTTGTTACCTTTTAATTATCCCTGAAAATTGCATTCAGCAAGTGTTGGGGTGAAGTCCAATAGAATGGAAAAGAAAGGAGATAAAATCACAGCCAAAAGGAAAATGTCATGTTTTTCATGACTAGGAGATGAAACCATTGAGGTTTATCCCTAGTTCATGTCCCTCTCCTTAGTACTGCTTGGTTTAGGGGGATTCTGAGAAGAGCCGTGTTTGTTCTATGGCAAACCTAATAAATCCTCTTTGATAGCTCCCAAATGCTCCTAATTATCCACTGTTAATTGGCATGAGGAGAGTTTTGTGAAGGTTGGGTGTTCAGGTGTAAAGACCTTGACTTTGATGGTGTAAAAGGAAACCAAACTGCTCAGCTGTGTGCTCTGGGTCATGGAAGTGCCAGAGATGTGGAGCTGCCGCTTCTTTGCATGAGAGAGGTCAACCTTCAGGTTGCTTCTGAATTATCACAACAGTAGTGTCTTGTTTGCAGCTCAATGCAGAAGACTTGAATTCCTGTTGGAAATTCAGCATGGGTTTCAGGACCAGCAGTTTCACCTCAGGAGTTGTCAGAGCTTTGGTCAGAGTTGGAAAAATCGCACTTCGGAGATGGCCTTTTGCTCTGAATTGGAATGTGTTGAGTTTCTCTCTTCCACAGTTCCCACTTGTATAACTTTATTCCCATCTCCTGTCTTGTCCCAGCAGCTCAGCTGGGAGAGGGCTGGGTCCAGCTCAGTTTGTGGAGGTCTTTTTGCTTTTGAGACACTGAAATGGGAGGAGGTTTTGAGAAAAAGAAATGGCTGGCTCTCTGCTCCTGCTCTATCTCTTTCCCTCTTCCTCACTCTAAGCACACCACAGGGAACAGCAGTGCCAAAAACCAAAAGAAACAACCAGAAATTAAAGCAATCATTTAACCAAAGAGCTTCAAATTAGGAACATTTCTCACATCTTTGCACTTCAGGAACAGCAGGGCCCTGTTGTTTATCCCCTTTAGTTTATCCATTTCAGTGTATATCCCACAGATTAGGTGGAGGCTGTACTTGCTTTTGCTTCAATGAAATAGTTGTTGAATATCCTTTTTTTACTGTCCCAATACATCCTTTTCGATTCCTTTTCCCTGGAGCAATCCCTGTTCCTGAGTCCTCAGCAGCACAGATTATATCTTGATATAACACAGATTTTATCTTGTTGAGGACAGATGAACTCATTGTGGGGAGTCATCTCTTAAATCATAGCAGTTTTAAGCAGTTACTCTTGGACCAGGGAGCTGGATCAATAATCCTCATGTGTCCCAACTATACCCAACCCTAGAATTCCAGGATTTGTGTTATTCCAGAACCTGTGCTGTGTCCGTGCACAACCAGCCCCTTAGGAGGTGTATTAAGAGCCTTGCTCGGAAATGGTTTTGCAGAAATTGGAAGCAGCCCATAAAGGCAGAAAGCCCCACAATTGGAGAGGACAGCCAGAGTGTCCAGCTCATTCCCAGGAGTGTTTTCCTCAGTGCTGTCACAGCCCATTAAGGAGCCACAGTGAATCAGTGCAGAGGAAATGTTTTCCAAAAGGATTGGACAGGGAGACAGGCTCCTGTCACTGTCACAGCACAGCTTTTGCTCTGAAATACATACTCAGGGTGCTGGTGGGATATCAAACAGCTGTATCTTTAAGGAGGAAGAGTAAGTTTGTAAAGTATCAGTATGAAAACCAGAAAAAATGCTGCAGGACACTGCAGCTCAGTTAGAGCCAGCTGAGTGAAAATGACAGGATCATGGAACGGTTTGGGTAGGAAGGGACCTTAAAGCCCATCCTGTTCCACACCCTCCACTATCCCAGGCTGCTCCAAGCCCTGTCCAACCTGGTCTTGGACACTTCCAGGGATCCAGGGGCAGCCACAGCTGCTCTGGGCACCCTGTGCCAGGGCCTGCCCACCCTCACAGGGAACAATTCCTAATTCCCAATATCCCATCCATCCCTGCCCTCTGGCAGTGGGAAGCCATTCCCTGTGTCCTGTCCCTCCATCCCTTGGAAATAGTCTCTCCATCTTTCTTCCAGGCTCCCCTCAGGTCCTAGAAGGTCACAATGAGGTCCCCTTCCTCATCTCCTTTCTCAATTCTGTGCTCCATAATTATTGTGGAATTAAGGGCATGAGTTAACCCTCTCTTCCCCTCATCACTTCATCCTCCTCATGTTTTAATTTCCCACTTGTTGCCCTCTAGTTAAGCTTCTTGGGTCTTGAGATGTCTTAAGTGTCAGAAATTAGGGATAAAAGAGGAGAGGACCACAAAAGCATAATCCTGCCCTCTGGCTATTTCAAGCAGCAGTATTTTTAGATAATTTCTGGGAGTAGGACACACTGGTAAAACCAGGGAAGCAAATCTGTGTGATCCTTAAGGAGTTCAGTACAGAAGATTGATATTTACCTGCTTGGTTTTGCAGCATTTTCAGCAAATGAATATATTTTTCCATTTTATTTTGTTTGCATATCTGTTGTCATTTCAGGATGTTTAAGGCAGCAAATCCTCAACAGGAAAAATAATCTTCTAAAAGCTGCTTCTGTTTGGAGTTTTGCTGACAGTTCTGTGAATATTTTTTAAAGTGCCAGCAAAATAACATATTTAGGTTATTTTTATTTTATTTTAAAAACACCCTGGATGCAATGGGTGGGGAATGAAGAACTGTCATCAACCCTGTGTTGCTGTCACTGGTTTTGTGGTGCAAGCCCAGCTCCAGCTTTGAAGTTCTCATTTCAAAGCCACCTTTGTGCCTCTGCTCCCCTGAGGGGACCTTTGGCGCCATGGGTCACGGAGCATTCCAAATTCCCCATTTCCCACCTTTTCTCAAACATTCTCAGCATAAACACAGCAGTCAGAGGCATCCAGGGGGAGGAAAAAATGAGCTTTTCTCAAGTTTAACTGTTGGGTTGGTCTCCAGAGTGGAGGTTTCTCCCTGAGGCCTGGTCCACCTCAGACATCTTGTTTTTAGTCAAGGATTCCTCACAAGGCCTGGGCAGGCTCTCAGACATCTCAATTTTAGTCAAGGTTTCTCCATGAGGTCTAATTGAGGTTTTTCCATGAGGCCTGATCAAGGTTTCTCCACACAACCTGGTCAGCTCTCAAACATCTCGTTTTTAGTTGAGGTTTCTCCACAAGGCCTGGGTGGGATCTTTCACATCTTGTTTTTAGTCAAAGTTTTTTCACGAGGCTTGGTCGAGGTTTCTCCATGAGGCCTGGGTGGGATCTCAAAAATCTTGTTTTCAGTTGAGGTTTCTACTTGAGGCCTAATTGAAATTTAGTCCGTGAAGCCTGGTTGAGCTCTCAAGCATCTCATTTTCAGTCGTGGTTTCTCCATGAGGCCTGGTCAGGCTCTCAGACATCTCATTTTTGGTGGTATTTGGGAGCAGAAACTCCAGTTGAAGCTTGTGACTGATCAACCAAGCTTAGTGGGCCAAAGACCTCAGCCAGATGTGAAGGTCTGAAGTTGCAAAGGTGATGGTTTTTTGCGTGGTTGGTGAGATGTGCCCTGGTGTGTTGGGGACAAAGAAATTAACACATTTAACTGATTTAAAGAAGTCACACATTTAACTGTTCTGAGATGCATGGATTGGGGTGGTCTCTGAAATATAGTTTGTACATTGCTTTGGGTCCTGTATCTGTTGGAGATTTTCATCCTGGGGAGCACTGAGACTCAAAAAAGGAGTTTATTGACAAAATTTGGTGCTGTTGGCCCCCACTGTTCCTAATTTTGTCCCTTTTCAATGTAAGTTGGTCTCATGAAAATCCAGTCACTCCTAAAGAGAACTTGCATTGGGTATTTCTCCACTCAAAGAAATGTCCATATTCACTCATTGACATTCTGCACAGGATGAGGGATTTCATAAAATGGGATAATTGCCTTTTTTAGAGCATAATCTGACTCAATCAGGAGATTGGTAGTTCTCCTGTGGGGTGCCCGGAGCAGGTCATGGAGACCTATCCATGTCTTATCCTCTCAAACCTGCTGAGTGAGCATTCTTCCCCCCATCCCCCCTCTTTGGTGCTGGGATTTTTTTGCTCACTTTAAGTAAAACTGACAATAGAAGTAAAGGGAATAAAAAACCCTGGTATTTTTATAGAAGCTGTTCTTACTGGACAAACAAAAATCTCCATGGGAGGCACTTGGTGGAGGACTTCAAAGGGAGGAAGAGCTTCACTTTTGTTCATTTAGTTTGGAAATACTATTTTGTAAAAGATTCTAGCTTCTCTGTATGCTGAGGGACAGGATGGGAGGAAACAGCCTCAAGCTGTGCCAAGGGAGGCTCAGCTTGGACAGCAGCAGGAATTTCTCCATGGAAAAGGTGCTCAGGCCTTGGCAGGGGCTGCCCAGGGAGCTTTGGAGGTGTCCCAGGAAGGGCTGGAGGTGGCACTCAGTGCTCTGGGCTGGGGACAAGATGGGAATGAGTCACAAGGTGGACTCCTTGGTCTTGGGCAGTCTTTTGCAACCTTAGTGATTCTAGGATTCTGTGAAGTTTTGCCAAAACACTTCTTCAGGGATCTTTGGTGGTAGCAGAAGTACCTGAGGAGGTATTGCTGCCTCTCAAGTGGGGCTAAAAGCAAGAGCCTTGTCTTCTTTCCACTTCCATGTGCCCTGAGTGGGCTCTTAGCACTTTGCCTGCCCAGGATGATGCTCTAACACTGGGCAGGTAGCAAGAATTCCATTAGAAGGGTGAAGCATATGGACAAGCCGATTTGTGATAGAAAACAAGGATTTAAGAGCAGGAGCACTGCTAAAGGATGGGAAGGATGGGTTGATTCAAGCAGGAAAAATTGTAGGTGGAATTAGCTGTGAAAGAAATGGCTTGGAATACATAAACATGAGGATGTGGGTGGCAAGAAGGGTGTGGAAAAAGGCACCAGTGAGGGGCAGGTCAAGCAAAACGAAAGCTCTGAGCACTCAAGGAAGGACTAGAGGAATGTGATTGGAATGTTGGAAGAACTTGGCTGGGATTCGAGTCAGTTTAAAAAAGAAGA
This sequence comes from Hypocryptadius cinnamomeus, assembly GCA_013400635.1. NCBI lineage: Eukaryota > Metazoa > Chordata > Aves > Passeriformes > Zosteropidae > Hypocryptadius > Hypocryptadius cinnamomeus. Next base: position 80,725 of record VYZP01039670.1, on the reverse strand, counting down.
AACAAAATACTCTGAAGTGAGAGGCAGCTTTAGGTGCTTTGAAGCTCAAGTTTGTGTTCCTTCCATTCCTTTGTCAGAGTTCTGGGTGGGAAGTTTGGGAAGACTGATGCATGGGAATGGTTGGGATTTGTGGGTGGGATGTTTGAGAGGACTCACGGGTTGGGAAGAGCCATGTGTGGGAATGATTGGGAAGAATTAGGGGTGGAATTTATGGGTTGGAAGGTTGGGAGAACTTGTGGGTGGGAATTGGTTACAGCAGCAGGACTGAGACTCAGTTCTGCAGTTGTGGGTGCTGGTGGTAGTCGGTGAGCAAGACCAACAAGTGGCCTTTTAGGGAGAAGGTTTATCATGTTAAATTGCCCAGAAATCACATAAAAATACCATTAATGTATCTAATGAATATGGATTACCTGTTGTAAATTTAGAAGCCACTAGCCCAGTATTTTCATTAATTAGATTTTTGGGTGCTTATAAAATTCCACTTGAGGGGGTCTGCTCCCAACACCTCCTCAAATCAGACCCTTGCAAGGAATTTCATCCTGGATGGTCAAAAATGTGCACTTTAAATCTGCTCTCCAGAAACACCCAACATAAGCAGTAAAACTCTGCAAGTTTGTGTCCAGGTCTCCTCCAGACTTTTTTTTCCTTCCCTCTTCCCACTCTGCCACATGAAAATGGGAAAAGCTGGGGGTTCTGTTATCAATCTGTAAATGATGAAAAGGTTGGGGTGTAAAGATAAATAAACAAATGTAAACACAACACCTTTGGAAAAAAATCTCAAGCTTAACCAAATTTGAGGATTTGGATTAATTCCCCCATTTTAGCTCCAGTCATTCCTGGTTTATACATACTTTGGGATTAGAAGATCTGATAGTGAGTGCAGCGCATTTTTGGGGTGATTTTGTCCCAAACTGGGGCTGGAATAGAATATCCAATACCTCCAGCTCTCCTGGTCATGTTTGAAAAATCCAAGAGACATTTATCCCAAGGGAGGTACAGGAGAGGTTGGATGGGAAGCTCTTGGCATCCCCCAGCCTAATGTTGGTTGAATTTGCAAGGGCAGAGCATCTGGGATGAAAATTCCAAGGTTAGGGGGGGGTCTAAATATCAATTGAAAGTCTTGATTTAGAAAATATTTGGGTTTTTTGGTGATGTATAAATGCACATTGCTTCTGATGGGGTGACACAAAGGATGAAAGTATTCTAACAAGTTTAGATGCCAGCATTGATGAGCTATGACAGGAATTCTGCAAGGACTGTTCCATAAAATAAGGCAGAAATGGACAGATTAAACTACTGTAGTAACAGGAGAAAAGCAAAACTTATTTGCTGAATAAAGCCCTTTGCTAGCAAAGCTGGAAAACCACCAAAACCAACAAAAAAAAAAAAAAGGAGGAAAAGAAAATTTTTATACCAGACTTCTTATTGCAGTTTAGTTCATGTAGCTTATTCCCTGTTGGAAATTCCTCTGTCTCGTTGATGTGCTAAAAATGGATTCAGGCTGTGAGGATAATTCATCTGGGCACAGGCTGGCACCTGCACAGCCAGAAGAAAAATGGGCAAGCCACAAATGCTTCCAGTTTAATTATTCTGTTCCTTACCACAGGACAATCTTTAAGTCACAGCCAATGTCAAGCTGGGATAAAAGGGGTCCAGGGTGATGTTCTTGCAAAGCTGCCAAAATATGGGCTGGAGAACAGGCTCTGCATTTATTTGTTCATCTTCATTTGGTTCCTTTCCCTCTTGCAGACTCACTACGAGAGTGGAGAGTACATCATCCGCCAAGGGGCTCGAGGGGACACCTTCTTTATCATCAGCAAAGGAAAGGTGAGTTCACACCTTCCCAGGGCAAGGGGCTCCCAAAATCCTTCTCCAGCCTCTCTCTCTCCCATCATGAGGCACAAATGTGCCAGCACTTGACATTTAATGGAGCTCCTTGGCTGGGTCAGGAAAGGAAGAGTGGCCTGAAGCGCTGAAAATTAAATCCCTTTCTGATTTGCACATGTGCTCCTGGGAAACACATTGGATCAAACTGTAGTTGAGTCTCTGGGTAAATGACCACAAAACTCAATTTCTTTGAAATAAATCCTACTCCTAAATACTCCATGATTTCTTTGCTAAGCATACCCCTTCCAAGGCTGGCTTCCAGGCTTCATTCCCATAGCTCTCTATTCCCAGCTTCTCCAAATAATAGAAAGGTAAGGATGTCTGAGCTCTCTCCATAGGGGAAAAAAAGGTCTAAGTTTCTCTTCCACTGCTCACAGGGAAAATATTTTTGACCTCTTTTCCCATAAAATGCTGATGGGATTTTATAGATCAAGTTTCTTCCTTCTATTCAACAATTATTTATAATTTTTTAGCCTGCCTGATACACTTGAGAGACACTTGGCTTCTTTCCACATAGCAGGATGGAGATTTTGAAGGGAATACACAGTGATTTCCAGCTGCCAATTCGTTTTCCACCATCATCTTCCACTTTCTGGGAGCCAGTTTTTATTGTAAGGCAAAAAAGGGTCTTTTTCAGATCAATAAGAGTGTCATAGAGAAGTTTTTGAAATGAAGTTAATCACAGCCTGCAGAAATCCAAGTTTGTTATTTTGATGCCCTTTCAAGTTTGTTGGTTTGATGCCCTTTCATTTCCCTTCAATGAGAAATAATATTTCCTCTTTTCTCAGAGTATGGACAATCATGAGCCAAGCTTCCAATCCTTTTTCTTTTGCCATTTTTTCACGGGGAAAAATATTGGGATGGTGCATCCTCCCATAATGAATGTTTGGAGCTGTGTTGGCCACTGAGGCTTTTGCCCCACTTGATCAGGTGGATCCCATCCCTTCCCAGCAGCACAGAATCTTGGAATGGCCTGGGTGGGAAGGGACCTTAAAGCCCATCCAGTACCACCCCTGCCATGGGCAGGAACACCTTCCATGGTCCCAGGCTACTCGAAGCCCCAAAGTCCAACATTGGACACTTCCAGGGATCCTACCCACCCTCCCAGGGAACAATTCCTTCCCAATATCCCATCCATCCCTGCCCTCTGGCACTCTGAAGCCATTCCCTGTGTTCTGTCCCCCCATCCCTTGTCCCCAGTCCCTCTCCAGCTCTCCTGGAGCCCCTTTAGGCCCTGGCAGGGGCTCTGAGCTCTCCCTGGAGCCTTCTCCTCTCCAGGTGAGCACCCCCAGCTCTCCCAGCCTGGCTCCAGAGGGACTCCAGCCCTGGAACAACTCCATGGTTCCTCTGGACTCATTCCAACATTTCTCCATCTACAAAGAAATGTAAAAACCAAATCCCAGTTGTTGGCCTGCAGCCCTTAACCCTCCCCCAGAGGATGGAGAAGACCTCCCATGGCCTTGGCCACTGCTCCAGAGCCCTGGACTCCTCCTGGAGCAGCTCCTTGGCTTTGTCCCTGGCCTCTGTTCCTTTATCTTGCTGTGACAGCTGCAGGCCAGAAAAAAGGAGCTAAAATAAAACGAGGCACTGGGACTTGCTAAAAAATTCTCAGACTCTCAGCTGGAGCCTGATGGCTTGACAGAAATTCCCACAGGGATAGTTAAATCCTGCCCAGTGTTCTCTTCCAAGCTTATTGCTTTGGAAAAGAGACACCAGTGGCTGATGGGTGGATGGGGCTGGAGAGAGTATAATTTTAATGCCTGGCTTAGGATGGATGTAATAATTAATCCATGTTAAGGATACAGCCTTGGATAGAGGCTCAGCAGTGAAACACGGAATGAATGACAACAAAATACAGGATTTTAGAGTCAGTGTGTGCTGCCTGGCACCTGCAGAAGCTGGAGCACATCACTTCCCGTGTCCTGTGGTAAAACTTGACTCAGGCAGCTCAGCAAGGCAGGAAAATGCTGGCAGCAGCTCCTGCTCCTGGGAACACACCTGCAGTGTCTGCAGTCAGCGTGAGCAGGATCAGGGAGCGCTCCTTAAGGAATGTCTGCCATGCCTGTCACGTCAGAGTGTCTGGAGTGACACAGAATCATGGAATTGTTTGGATTGAAGGAACCTTAAAGCCCATCCAGTTCCACTCCTGCCATGACAGGGACACCTTCCAGTGTCCCAGGCTGCTCCAAGCCCCAGTGTCCAGCCTGGCCTTGGACACTTCCAGGGATCCAGGGGCAGCCCCAGCTTCTCTGGGCACCCTGTGCCAGGGCCTGCCCACCCTCCCAGGGAACAATTCCTTCCCAATATCCCATCTGGCCTTCCCCTCTGGCAGTGGGAATCCGTTTCCCGTGTCCTGTCACTCCGTCCTTTGTCTCGAGTCCCTCTCCAGCTCTCTTGTACCTTTAGGCCCTGGAATTCTGCTCTAAGGTCTTCCTGGAGCCTTCTCTTCTCCAGGCTGAAGTGAGCAAAGATATCTTTTTATATTTCTGAGCCCATTACTCCTCTCAGAATATTGAGAAAACTTCTGCTCTGTTTTCTTCCAGCCCATCCTCCACTGATAATTCTTTTAGGACCAAATTCCTTTTTCCCTTCTTCCCTGTCAGCTCCATCCACCCTACTTGACCCCACTCCTGAACTCCTTTAGTGTATCTATTTTGTTTCCTCAAGTTCTACCAAGCAGAAATCAAAGTGATTTCCAGCCATGCTGTGTGCAGGAATCTGTGGAATAATAATGGATGTAACTGGCTCATTCCCTTCTGCTTGGGGAATGCTGCTTGCCTTTATCCAGAGGCAGCACGGGCCTTGCTGTGTCATTTCCTACCCTTTTCCCTTTAAAACCCACAATGTGGCACCAATTTAATGCAGGTTCCCCACTGGAGGCTGGCTCAGAGCTTTGAACCTCATAGAAGTCACTCTATCCTAATCTCTGAACACTCTTTGGTTAGGATCAGTGGAAGTCATGGAAAAAGGGCTGAAATCTGCATTGAAGTTCCCTCTGTTTGTCCAGGGGTGTTCCTGGCTCATCCACCCCACATTCCCTGCCCTTCCATGAGTCAGTGCAGGTGTTCAGCACCGTGAGCTGCTCATTAACCTCTCAAACCCACTGGTTCTGCCACCCCTTAAAGAGCTGGGTGGAGGTGCAGGCCACAAATTTAATTTAATAGGGAAATTACACCAGGATATCACTGAATCCAAAAGGATGTGCCTGACATCCCACCTTTTAGCTTTGGGAATTTCCATGTGCAAAAGCTCAGGTTGAAAAGATGGAAAGATTTGATTTCTGCTCCAGTTGGAGTTGTTCCCTCCCTGAACTGGAGAGAGAGCAGATCCACACTTCATCCTGCAGTGTCCCAAACTGGTTCACTTCAGTTGTGTCCACATGGTGGTGATTTGTGTTCTTCCTGACTCTTCAGGGAACTTGGGAATGCTGGGGAACCATGTGGAACAAAGCTAATGGAAGCTTAGGCTGTGTGTATGATAGATGCACAGCAAATTTTTTGAATTTTATTCTCCTGTGACTGTGTTTGTGCAGTCAACTCCACAACTTTAGAATTAAAACATTCCCAAAAATCCAAAGCTGTGTGTTTTTGCAAGAGTAGTAGGAAAAATCACCGCTCATTTTCTTGGATGGATGGTTGGTGATGCCAAGGGAAGAGTGCAGGACTCTGGGGAATTACATGGTTCCCAGAGGAGCCTTTCCTGACAGATCCAGGAGGTGACAAATTCCTCTCTGAACAAAGAGGTTTTAGCTGTTAATTAACAGTTCCCTGAATCCTGTGGGGTTTTGGCTTTTCCACAGGTGAACGTCACCCGGGAGGACTCTCCCAGTGAAGATCCCATCTTTCTCCGCACTCTGGGGAAGGGAGATTGGTTTGGAGAAAAAGCCCTCCAAGGGTAAGTGCTCCTTATGAAGTAGTTATTGAATTTTGATATTTTCTCCAGGGTTTTTTGCAGCTTTCAGGTGGTTCTGGCCATTTGGGAAGAGATTAGGAGTGGATTTATTCTTTTGGAGTCACTGGATTTGTGCTAGAAGGAGGCCCCACCTCAGTGGGAAATGAGCTTATTCTGCACTTAAGCAGCCAAATGTCGACCTTCTCTTGCTTGTGGACATCAAAAATTAGTTTATCTTTGTGTTTCCTTCCCCAAACATCCATTGGAAGCTCAAAGAGTTTGATTTTTGCAAGCCTGGTGTGTTATTCCTGTATGGAAAAGGATAATTGTGGTCATCCTGATGGGGTGGATGGCTGAAAGCAGGGCAGTTTGGGGGGGTTCAAATTGCCATGCTGTGTTTATATGGGATTTTGGAGGTGGAAATTGGATGTCAGTGAGCACTTCTATATAAACATTTTCCTTTGGAGATGAGCTAAAATGGGAGAAGCTGCAAATCCATATTCAGCCTATAAAAATAGGCTTCCTTAAGGCAGGAATTTGGGACACTCATTCATCTTCATGGATAAACATCTTTTCCTGGGGGTTTATCTGGGTGCTAGAGGTCTTGGGCTTTTTTTGGGATGCTGTGGTAACATGGTTAATCCCTCCTCTACCGTCCTTCTCCCCAATAAAATGTGGCAAAATATTTGAAAGCCAAATTTTCTGGCACTTTTTGGCAGCCAGAGATGTAATGAGCACCTCAAATCTATGAATCTCTTCCTTAATTACAAAATATTGTAGTTATTGAACAAACATCCTGATTTTGATGCCATCCCTGCACAGCCCTGGTGACACAGAGCATCCCCATGGGTGGGAATTCCTTGGCATTTCAAACAGAGTAGTTTGAGATTGGTTAATTTGCAATACTTGGCTGCATAAATTTGAATAGTCAATATAGAAATAGAAACTTAATTATTGAGAAGATGTTCTCAGCATGCAGGGAAAGCACAATCCTGCCATCCCTGGAAGTGTTCAAAGCCAGGTTGGACAGGGCTTGGAGCAGCCTGGGACAGTGGAAGGTGTCCCTGTCGTGGCAGGGGTGGCACTGGATGGGCTTTAAGGTCCCTTCCAACCCAAACCATTCTGTGATCATTTTTTTTGCTGGAGAGGTGGAATTCCTCCAGAACCATCCCTCCAGTTTGCTGATAATCACAGGAGTCTTACAGGGAGATTTAAATGGAATAATGTGAAAATATTGTGATGTAAACATTTGGTAGCTCTATATATTGCTAATTAATGAGTTTCTGTCAGGATTGTTTGATACATCCCTGTCTGGCCATTTGGGAAACCTTTAGGATGATTCCACTGCTGTAAAATACAGCTATGGCTGAGAGCTTGAGATAAAATGGAATTTTTACTCTATTTTCTTTCCCTTTTTATATTTTTCATTTTTTAAAACTTTACCAGGGCCTTAGCAATACTTGGAATCCCAAAATGGTTTGGGTTGGAATGGACCTTACAGATCAAGGGACACTTTATTAAAACCTGATCTATTTCGTGTGTGCAGAATGAAACAAGAGCTACAGATCATTTCTTCATTAAGATAGAAAGTAATGCAGCCTAGCAGGAGCTGGGATAACAAATCCCTCCCAGCAATATGTCCCTGACAGAGCCATCAGGGACTGATGTGCATTATCCTATTTTCCATGCTCACAGCAGATGGCACCCATTAGTTGCCAGTATCCCATTGCACACTGGCAGAGCAAGTCATGAAATGATGATCCACATCCTCTCCCAGGCCCCTCGTACCTTCCTGGGTAATTGGAGGCAGCAGATGGATAATTTGCAGTCTAGCATGACATAATTTAGGGTGCTCCACAATCAGGTGTTGTTTTCTTCATTGCAGAGAAACATTTATTCTGTAACAACATTTATAAACATAACATAATATAAAGATTTATTATAAAACAATAATTATTTCTATCAGCAGGGAAATAAAGTTTCTTCAAATCAGCACAGGGAGAGAACTCAATGCATCTCAGGTGCTAAACTCAGTTAAATAAATCAATGTGAATAACTCAGTGTGGACCAGGTACTAAAACTGGCTGATAAATTAGGGGGTGCTGCCTTTCTGGCCTCACACAGCTGGATCTTGCTCCAGAACATCTGGAGCACACCACAGCCCCTTCCAGAGGGATGTTTTGGGAGCAGCCATCTATCCCATTGGATGGAAAATGTGGTTTAAACCATGTTTAAGCCATGTGGCAGGAAGTCTTGAGGCAGAAAATGATGGGGGAAGAAAAGAGGACAGAGAGCAGATCTTTAGGAAAATGAAGGTTCTGAGCACCTTGGGGTAGTGGAAGGTGTCCCTCCTCAAGGCAGGGGGTGAAATGGGGTGGCCTTTAAGGTCCCTTCCAACTCAAACTGGTCTGGAATTCCATGAAGACCTCCTTCCTGCTGCATATTCCATCATATATTGGATTTACACGGGGCTAGGGGTTTGGGTGATGGGGGTTTCATCTGGTTCTGGGGTTCAGGAAGAGTTCTGGACCTGGAGCAGTGGACAAGGGCAGGGGGCTGATGTTTGGAGAGCTGGTGATGGAGCAGGAGAGGGAGGGGTTTGATAGAATTATTCATAGTTTGGTTTGTAAGGCTTTGAGCAAACTGGCCAAGTCTTGAGGTCCAGCTGGGATTTTAAGGCGAGTGCTTTGTTTTTTAAAAAAAGGGGTCCCTAAACACTCCTGGGCAGTGGCAAAACAGGAAGAATATGGGTGAGTAGCCCAAGCTGAAGCTAAGACAGGGCCTCCATAACATGTTTGTGTTCATTGGATGTATTTATGTATAAATATAAATATGAGGGTGTATCTTACTGAGAAAAGCAATGGGAATATGGATGATTTAAACCTACAGGAATAGCACAAAGTTATAACAAATATATTTTATGTTTTAGCATGAGAACGGCAGCTGGTTTTCAGGCTGTTTTATTGCACTTCNCTCCCTGGGGCTGTGGCACAGCTGTGTGCACACAATGCTGTGCCCTGTGCTCTGGGATGGCCCTGCTGGAGCAGGGAGGTGACACCAGGTGCCCACTGAGCTCCTTCAGCCTCAGCCACCCTGTGACTTGTATGAATTATTTTAAGGCATAGCATATGGAAAAGATGTGGGCGTTTGGGAAGCTGTCCCTCCACCACAGTCATGGCAGGTCAGCTCATGGGTGGAACTGCTGGAGGGAGCTCCTGTTTGACACTAAGAGCCCCCAGGCAAAGAGTGCCCTCCTCTCATTCTGCTGCTTTGTAAAGACTAAAATACACATTTTTTGATTGATTCTTTGCAAAATGTGTTTGTGGTGTGTGGGGGGAAGAAGGAATTGTGATCTTTGGGTTGTGCAGGAGGTGCTGTGCCCTGGTGACCCCAGCAGTGATAACTGAGCTGTTGGGACTGATTTATATCTGCTTTTTTGTTACATTCTTGGTGATCTGAAAATGAGAATGGTGGTAGCTGTTCCTCATGGGACAACACATCTGCTTCCAAGAAAATTTGTGATATTTCCCATTTACATCTCCATCTCTGGTAGTTATTTTCCCTAAGTTACCGAAATCAGCTCTCCTCTACCTGCCCCAAATCCCTGGGGTATGATTTGTGCCCTGATAATTTCCTGAAACAGTAAAACAATAGCCATGGATATGGGTAGGAATGTTAACAGGACGATTTCTGTGTTGACCATTGCAGAAACCTGATACCATATTTCCCACCTGGAATAATGGGAGTTGCTCTGATGGATGTTGACATCAGTGACCAGAAAAGCATGGGAATGCACATGGGAAATATCAAATCAGGAGTAATCCAATCAGGATTGCAGCTGGTGATGTCAGAGCTCTCTTTATTCAGAAGTTAATGTTGGAGCTGAATTTGATGCCAAAAGCTTTTTAAAAGGCTGAGGATGAGACATCAATAGAAGTAGGACTTTGTTCCTTCTCTTATAGAGGCTTTTTTCTTGAGTCTGACTCCAAAATTAATTGTTTTTTATTAAATCTCTATTAACTCTGCAAGAGGTGCTGGATTACTCCACTCCTGCTCCTCTGCTCCCTGTTCTAATTCCCACTTTCCTTTTGTATCCTTCAGTGATGCTGCTGCTGGACTGATCTGACCTTTCCATTGCTCCTTTTCCCAAGGAATAACTGAAAGACTCAGTGTTTCTTTAAAAACTTCATAATCCAAACTTAGAAGCCTTTGGGGTGTCCCACCTTGCTGCCCTGCTCTCTCCTTTTTTGTCCTCTCCAGCTTTTTTCAGGTTTCTTGGCTGTCCTGGAAAGGAGCCCTTTTCCCTTTTCCCTTTTCCCTTTTCCCTTTTCCCTTTTCCCTTTTCCCTTTTCCCTTTTCCCTTTTCCCTTTTCCCTTTTCCCTTCCTCTCGGCAGCTTTTATGGGCTGAATCCTTTTCCAATGTCCTTGAACTGAACTTCCCAGGAACAATGAGGGTTATATTCCATTTTCATGGGACACCTTCCTCGCTCTCCCCTGCTCCCACTAAAACCTTCCCATCTGCTGCCCTATGAACCTTGTTGTCCTGAGTTTTCCAGGGAAAAGGGAGTGGAATGGAGAATTGGAAACATTTGTCACTCTAGGACACAGAGGAAGGCACACAAGTGTAAATGTGGCAGGAATTTCATCTCAGGGTAACATTTCCAGAGGTATATAAATGAATAAAAGATATATTTATCCTATAGGATAAAAATAGGAAAATACCATTGTAATTCCTATTTCTTCAGAGAGAACCACAGCTCCTTCTGTTGCAATCTCTGTGTTTTTGGGAAAAGGCATCCATCCACCAAGAAGTGTTAGGAAAGGGCTTGAGAAGCATCAAAATTCTGGTGTAGGAAAACAGAAGGAATTTGTGATGGGAAAGGGCTGGAAAAATGGGCTGTAGGGTGGAAGGACAATGAGGGAAGATTCCCTCCTGGGATGATTCCTCTTGAGATGAAGCCATTCCTTGGTCACAATGCTGAGACATTCCCTATTTCCAGTTTGGAAGAGTAGAAAAGGGAATTAAAAGCAGTCATGGGGTAGGAATGCAGTCCAGGATAATGCAGGATGATGCAGTTTTCCAGCCAGGAGCTTCATGGAGATGGAGATGTACCCAGGTGTAGAGGCCACTATAAAATGGAAGCAGTGCTTCAAGTGTTGATGTGCAGGAGAATGAATAAAAACAACCTCAAAAGAATAATAAACCCAACCTTCTAACTCTGGCAAGCTGAGAAGCATTTTTGCCACCCTTATTGCTAAATAATGGTGTTTTTTCCATAAATGCAGGGTGGTTTTCCCCTATTTCCCAACACCTGTGCTCTGTGGGTATCCCATGGACTGTGGATCTGACACATGGTCTCCAAGGACCGGCTGGAATTTTTGTCATCCATTATCTCAGATGCTTTTTACATTTCTTGCAAACACTGGATGATCTCAGAAGACCTTTCAGCCTTTATTTCCCTTTCCCTGCCAGGGAGGTGGGAGCCCTGATGGATTTAGATCTATCACCCTGAGGCACAGGAAGCTTTCCCAGGTTTTGGGAAAGCTGTTGGCGATTCCCTGAAACAAAACCCTCCCAGAGGCTTTGGAGGGCGAGAGCTCCAAAGCTGGGACAGCTGCAAGTGGGGAGGCAAAGTGACACGGGGATGGTGTCACCATCTGCTCCCCTCAGGGCTGGAGCTCCTCCTGTGGCAGCTGGGCCTTGGAGCTGATTGATTTCCTGAGGACACCTCATGGCAAAAATTCAATTAAATGGTGGAAAATGTAGCCTTGCCCTGCTCAGGCTGCTTTTGGGGTGGCCTGGCCTCAATGCCCTCGGTTCAAGAACAGATGGAGGGGGTTTATGATTGCAAAATTGTGGAATTTCCATCAGGCCCTTTGTGGTTTGCTTAATTCCAGTGTTACAAGCACGATGGATCTGCTTCCCTTTCTCCAAGTCAGGCCCTTCTCCCAGGTACCAAGCGACGGGAGAAGAGGAAATGGCCAGGTGAGGTTCAGGCTGAACATCAGGAAGAATTTCTTCACCAAAAGGGTTGTAAAGCTTTGGAACAGAGTGCCTAGGGGAATGGTAGAATCCCCAAAAAGCATAATCCTGGCATGGTCTGGAAATGTCCAAGGCTTGGAGCACCCTGGGATAGTCAAAGATGTCCCTGCCATGTGTCAGAAGGCTAGGACAAGGTGAGCTTCAAGGTCCCAACCTGAACCATCCAAGAATTCTGTGCTGATTTCCATGATTCTGGGCCTTTTTTTGCCAATATATGAAGGAATGAGTCGGAAAGGACATTTCCTAGAGGGCAGAGCAAGGTGTGGTGGCTCTCACAGCATCCTGCTTGGGAGCACTGCACTGGGACTCCTGAGGAACAGTTTATTTCTGCTTTTCCAGCAGGGATGAATTGATATTATTGGCTCTTCCTGCCTCAAATCACAACACAGAATGGATTCTCCCAAAGCTTCATAAACGTGGCATTTCCAGCACCCAGAATTAATTGCTGACCAACATCCTGAACCAGAGCTGCAGCTTTAATCATTTCTGATGCTTGCTGGGTTGAATATCCTCAGGCAGTTTTTAAATCTTCCTTCTCCTCCTGCTCACTTTAAAGTGTGGCACTAATTGCCACAGTAGGTTGGGGCTTTTAATGGTGATTGTTTGGTTTTTTTTTCTTTTTGGATGAGCCATCTGCTACTTGAGGCGATTCATCCGAGCTCTCAGATGTGTAGTTGACTTGTTGATTTTTAGAGTCTGTTGCCTGAGATTATACATGTGGCAACAAGCCAGGTGAAGCCAATTTTCTTCTACTGTCTTTACATTTTCTGGCACATTTAGTGACTTGTGAAGATCTCTGGAAGGTGTCCCTGCCCATGGCGAGGCAGCTGGAAGTATATGATCTGTAAAATCCCTTCCAACTCAAACCATTCTGGGATCTTCTGAACTCAGCCCAACTTTTTCATTAACAAGAACCGCAATTTTTATAGAAAAGAAAATGCTGTGTCTTAAAACTGTTGTAATATATTTCTATATAAATATCATGTACATAAAATATTTATATCAAGGTTTGGAGCTGGAACTCAGCACCCACAGTGCAATTCTGTGTTCTTACAAACAGCTCAGTTTATAATCTCAGGGGTTTTCCTAATTTTTGTGCAGAGAGCTGGTACCACCTTAGTCAGGCTGGTCAAATAGATCCTCATGGAAACACCTCTGGTTCTGAAGGGATGGGGATGGTCAGGAATGAAAGGCTAGTGCACAGAAATTCACCTTGTTTATTCATTTATTTTCTAAGAAAAAAGAGAAACCAAGTATCAGAATCGTGGAGTGGTTTGAGGGGGAAGGGACCTTAAAGATTCAAAATTTCACCCCTGCCATGGGCAGGGACACCTTCCAGAGATCTTCACAAGTCACTAAATGTGCCAGAAAATCCTAAATCCTTTCCTAGAATCCCAGAATGCTTTGGAATGGAAGGGATATGAAGGATCATCCAGTGCCACCCCTGCCATGGCAGGGACACCTTCCACTGTCCCAGGCTGCTCCAAGCCCTGTCCAGCCTGGCCTTGGGCACTGCCAGGGATCCAGGGGCAGCCACAGCTTCTCTGGGCACCCTGTGCCAGGGTCTGCCCACCCTGCCAGGGAACAATTCCTTCCCAGTATCTCACCTAAATTTCCCCTCTGTCTGTTTGAAGCCATTCCCCCTTGTCCTAGCACTCTGTCCTTTGTCCAAAATCTCTCTCCGTCTTCCCTGTCATCCTCTTCAGGCACTGGAAGGACACAGTGAGGTCACCCCAAAACTTCCCTTTTCTAGGTTGAACAATTCCAATTCTCTCAGTCTTTTAATGTTTGCCTTTGAAATATTTTTATCAACCCAAAATCTCCCTCAGGGAAAAAGAGCCATTAGGAGAGAAGGTCCCTTCCAACCCAAACCTTTCTGGGAGTCTAAAAAAATCAAAATTTTACTACTCTTCTTCTCCTCACAAAAAGAGCATAAATAATTTGTGTAGGGAAGTTACACTCAGACCCAACTTGATGACTCAAATGTAGTGAGTAAATAATCAAGCGGTTTGGAGTCTTAAAGACAATTGTTGGTTTAGAAAATCACAGCTTACAAATTGTTCTTGCTTTTCTCCAACTGAGTCATAGCCCGGGAACTCAAATTGGTTTTGGATTTTTTTTCCTTTGAAGATGTTGTCTAAAGACCAGAGACAGTATTCTTCTTGCTGAGTTAAAAAAAATCAAAAATGAAAAAAATATATATTTAATGTTGGGCAAGCAGAGTGTGCCAGATGGAGGAAGGAAGGCAGAATTCCAGGGGTTTGGGGCAAAGCAGCACTACAGGAGGTTTATAGTTACCCATATATTTGTTTTTGCTGCAGTGAACATCTCCAAAAATTTTTCCAATATCTTTTTTTCTTCTGTGTTCCTTCAGAGCCTGAAAAAAAAATTGCTGCACTAAGGAATGCATAGGAAATAATAAACATTACTGCTGTTTATTAGCTTAGAAAGCTGCTGGAGCACCATTCACATCGAAAGAATATGGTTTTAATTTATAAAATTTTTTTAAGTAGCACAATTTGGAGGATTTCTTTTCCTGTCTGAAGTGGGATGAGTGGAATGGGTGGTGATGGAAGAGATTTCAGGGGTCAGATCTGGTTCTTGCTCCCTGGAAAGAGCAAAACCCTGGGATTGCACTTTGTTTTTCCCATCTGGAAGGTGTGAAACAGCCTGGCAGGGCTGAAGCCTCCAAACTCTTCCCTTTTCCCTCTTTTCATGATATTTTGCAGGCAATTCCTGTGTTGTGCAAAAGGAAACAATGGAGGGAAAAAATTCCTATGTGATTTTTGTCCTGCAGCAATACCTTGCTGTTAATAATAACCATCAACTATTAGATGCAAATGTTTTATCCTAGAATTTAAAAATGAGGATGTTTGTGTCAAAATGATGGTTTAGGACAGATGATTCTAGTTGGGGAAAAAAGCATGCTCTGAAATAAATGTATTTTTAATGAGAGGAGAGAAAAACCCCTGAACAAGAGTTCCAGTGAGGAAATCACACATTTTTCCTGGGAAAATGCTTCCATCAAAATACTCCCCCCAGCTCTGTTCAAGTTTCTAAGCATTAAGTGGAACTGAGGAATGCAGCATTGAATTTGAATTCTCTTAACTTCCTTTAAAAAAAAACCAAACAAACACCCAAACAAGTGAAGATGCCTATGGGGGATGCAAGAGTATTAATTAATTCATGGGATGTAGACAGGATAATCCATGTCAGCAAACCCTCAGAGCAGGTTTGCAACAAGATGGAATTGAAGAGAGGAAAAGTGAGCAAAAAATGGGATATCATCTTAAATTTATAGCTAAATTTACAACAGCACCTTGTGATGTGGCTCCTGTTCAAATCTCCTTTTCTACCCAGGATGGATTTGGGTTTGTGTGTCAGGCTTTGGAACTCCATTTAAAATTTCTGTAATTTATCAGTTTTAGAAAATTGAGGGAGTTTTCTGCACAGTAACCTGGAATTGGGATGCAGGGCCCACTCATTATGAGGCACCATTGTAATTAAATGTTCAGGCCTGTTGTGCTTTATAAATAATCAAATGTTCTCCATTAGACCCATATTAAAATAATTCCACCTCTAAAATACAGAATAATATCAGCTCATGGCTTGCATTTTGCTTGCTGTAATTTAAACACAAAGGGACCAAAGGAAACGGCCTCAGGTTGCACCAGGGCAGGTTTAGGTTGGATATCAAGGGAAATTTCTCCACCAAAATGTTGTCAAGCACTGGGACAGGCACCTGTGGCAGTGATGGGATCAGCATTCCTGGAGGGATTTAAAAGATCTGTGGAGGTGACATTTGGGGACATGGGGCAGTGGTAGCCTTAAAGCCCATCCAGTGCCACCTATGCCATGACAGGGACGCCTTCCATTGTCCCAAGGTGCTCCAAGCCCCAATGTCCAACCTGGCCTTGGGCACTTCCAGGGATCCAGGGGAGCCACAGCTTCTCTGGGCACCCTGTGCCAGGGCCTGCCCACCCTGCCAGGGAAGGATTTATTCCCAATATCCCATCTAAATTTCCCCTTTGTCAGTGTGAACCCATTCCCCTTGTCCTGTCTCCCCATTCCTTGTCCACAGTCCCTCTCCAGCTCCCTTGGAGCCTCTTTAGGCATTGGATGGGGCTCAGGCAGTGATACCAACCCAGGAACAATGTAGGAATAATCCTGATTTATTTATGTTTGCTGTTCTCCTCATCCTCCTTCCCTAAACACCCAGTTTCAAAGGCTGAGTACATTCCTGTCCTGTATACATTCCTATTTCGTTACAGCCATCACTCTACCAGTCCTGTGCTTTGAATTGAATGATTATTAACATCAGTTAATAATCATTTTTTTTAAGTCTCAGAGGGGATCTTTTACCCATGTCCAGACTTGGCACTGGGGCTGTTTATGCTGGTGATGGCAGATCAGGCTCCAACAGCTCCACTTTCAGTGGTAGGCTCTGATCTCACTTTGAGTTGCCTTGGCTGTTGACACAAAAGATACACTTAAGCTTTTAATTCCCTGGTGCATTCCAGCAGATTCCTGTTGTCCCCACCTGTCCCTGTGTGGTGTCACTGTGACTTCAAAGAGGAGGCTGGAGCCAGCCTGGCCACTGGGATCTTGGAGAGCAGCAAGGTTGGCTGGGAATACCCACCCTGAGAGGGGTAACATTTAAAAGCAGTGAACTGTGTTATCACTACTCAAATTTGGGTGTTAATTTAGGTGAGGGCACAGCCTGAGCATGGCTCTTGTGAGAGGCAGCGCTCCCGTGACAGCGCCGGGATTGGTGTGAGGAGCTGGGGCTACCTTTGGGTTTGGCTTCCAGAAACGGGGTTTGGGGATGGTTTTACTCTTAGGAAAGCCTGTTTTTTATTGTAAAGTCCCCATGGGGGAGACCCAGGGTCCCTTTTTGCTGCACATAGAGGGTATTGTTAGTTTAGGAGTGGTCTCCTTAGGGCTTAATGACCCACTTACCTTTTTTTAGGCTGAACCACATTGTCACTGATCCTCCTGAAGCCTTGGAGTGGCTCCCTAGAACAGAGGCTAGACAAGAGTAAGAGAATAAAAGCAGGTATTTATTAAAGGCCTTCAGTAGATACATCTTGGGCAGTCAAAAGCCTCCAAGGAGCTACACCCAAGATGGACAATGGTAATGAGTTTTTCAGACAATTGTAAGTTTGGTCCATTTACATATTGGGTCAATCCTCCACTTACAGCTTCAGTTGATGATGTCATTTACCCCCAGTTTGCTTCCTCCCAATTCACTTCTGTTTATATTTTTTGAGGCCTGAGGCTGTGTAGGGTGTCCTTGGATCTCAGGCCTAGGGGGATTGAAGTAAAGCCATTCCCAAAAAAACCCAGGAACACCCAATGCATTTTTGGAGAGTTGTCAGTGGAATTCAGAGCTGCCAGCTATGACCTTCTCTTGGCATCCCCAACTTCCTTCTTCCTACCTATGGTGGAAGAGTTGTGTTGATTCTCCAGCCTCCACTTGGGGATTGCAGGGGTTTGTTTCCTCCTTTTTGTGCCTTTTGGTTTTTTTTTTGGTGTTTTTTTCCTCTCTCCTGATGTCTCACAGCTTATTTCTGGACTTCTCTCTCTCCCAACAAGAGGGTTCCCTATATAGAAAGTCTCAAGATTTCCATGTGGCAAAACCCTCCAGAGGTTTTCTGGCTGGACACTGTGAGGTTGCTCTGGAATTGCTGTTATCTGTCAGGATTACTTTGACCCTTTTGTTTGGGCCCTATCTCCTCACTTTTCTTGCCTCAAACCCCAACTTTTCCTCTTAGTCTTCATGACCTGCCTCCATCCAACCTTTCCACTGGTGATTTTGACATCCCACACCCACTTACTGCACTCTAAAAATATCCTGGGGCTTCTTCCAGGAGCGCCTGAGCCTGGGAGAAATTCCCAGTAAAGACCCACAGAGCTGCCCAGGCTTTGAGACCCCCTAAAAAGTGCAGGTTTGCTGTCAATAATTAAATTTCCTGTATTTATTTCTTTAAATTTATGTTTGTCACCAAGGTTTCTGCAGGCTTTTGCTGTTTGGAGCAAGGTGTCGGTGATCCTCCCAGGAATTTCCCCACAGATTGTCCCAAATCCAACAGGAGGGATGGGAATTGTTGAGTTGCGTGCCTTGGATGGAACAGACATTTTCAGAGGTTTAGCTGTGTTTATATTCAATTTAAAAAAAGGGATAAGTTCATTTAAAACTACTAAAGCTGCAGGCAACCTTCATCTCAATTTAATCTTGGGTTTGTTCAGGCTGAAAAAGTGGTTTAGGGTTATGTGGCAGAACTTCTCTAACGAAGCAATTTCACTCCGGCTGGCAGAGATTTAAATTCATCAAATTTTTTATACTTAATTTTTTTTTTTCCCCCTCAGCCCCTGGGTTTGTAAAATCCAGTTCTTGATTCCTGAAGTCTAAAGCTGTAAATGACACATCCTTAAGGCACCTGCTAAATTCCATTATGTTCGCAGTCAGGCTGTAATTAAATGAAAGGTTGGCAGTTGTAGAATTGAGAAGAAACTGGAAGGTTTTAGAGTTTTATACAGAACACGGTCGTATAAAGATGAAAATTACTATTGCAGGAGGTTACTCAGCATTTGTCCTAAGTGCTGGTTTATTTTCTCATCCCATAGTTTAATTTTAGATATAAAATATTTGGGAACTTGACCCCCCAAAAATTGTATTAAAATAGGACTTTTGCACCGTTCTGGGGCTGAGATGGTGACAGGGAATATCAGAATCATGGAATGGTTTGGGTTGGAAGGGGCATTAAGGATCATCCAGTGCCACCCCTGCCATGTAAGGGACACCTTCCACTGTCCCAGGCTGCTCCAAGCCCCATCCAACCTGGCCTTGGGCACTGCCAGGGATCCAGGGGCAGCCACAGCTGCTCTGGGCACCCTGTGCCAGGGCCTGCCCACCCTCTCAGGGAAGGATTCCTTTGTAATAAATGAGATTCTGGTCCTGGATTCCATCCCAGAGGGGGAAAAATTAAAGGAAGTTAAATCAGGGAGAGAGAAAGGGATGTGAAGTTCCTGGGCAGGAAGTTCCTGGACACTCCTATAGACTGAAGGGACTCAGCTCCTCTACACCCTTGGCTGCAGCATTGGGCAGGGGCATCTTCTCTGTGCTGAAAGGACAGGAATTAGGCAAGGTAAAACTTGCTGGGAATATTTGGGAGTTCAGTGGAGTGGAATGTGTCAGGCCGTGAAGAGGCTGGGAGATTTTGCACCCATGATGTCCAAGCCTTAATGCAGAAGCTGCAGAGTAAATATTGCATCAAACAACCAGGACGTGATCCCAGCTCCCCACTGCTGGTGAAGCTTTCCTGGGATTTGAACATCCTGACCTTTTAACCTTGGACACTTTGAAATGTCCTCCAGGGAATTTTGCAAAAGGAGATGGAATTTGAAAGCCAGTATTGTTCTTTTCTGAAGCTGGGTATTCCCAACATCTGCTGTTTCCATGGATTAGTGCAGTGCTTGTAAGGATAGCTCTGGCTGGGATTTTCTCTCCTGTCTTGCATCTGGAATTGGCATCTGAAATTCTCCCAGTGCTCTCTTCAACCTTTTTAGGATAAACCTGCCTAAAGGAAAACAGGTGGCACAAAAAGGTGTTTGGTTCTTGTTCTTCATGAGACCTGGAACTGGGGCTGTGATTTTGAGTCTGGGGACATTTACAAATTAGTTGGATTTGCCAGAGGGAGTGAGGCAGTATGGGCAGGAAATAGAGAAAAATCAGCTGAATATTGGCCCAAAAAGAGCTCTAAAGGTCTCCCTCTGACTTCCTGCTCCAAGCAGGGATGTCCCAACTCCTGGAGCAAAGTCACCATTTCCTTGTCCAGCCTAATCTTAAAACTCTTCAAGGAAGGAGCATCGCCTATTGCACTGCTCCAAGTCTTCCTGAAGTTTTCCCTCATGTCCAAACTAAATCTCTCAAATGACAACTTGGAGCTGCTTTAAAAAAATTCCTGGGGGAATAAATCCCAAGAGAAGTAATTTAAGCTAAGGAATCTGGCATTTAACAGGAGTTATTGCCACTGTTTGCTTCAAAAAGCTCTTGAGCCTGGTTTTTATTGTCAGAAAAATGGGAATATATCTAATCTCCATTAATTTGGGGGTGTCCACAAGAGCACAGGATTAATCTATAGGCATTGCATTATATTTTTTTTAATCTTCCTTCATGTGTCCTTTCTGGACAGTCTCTTAGAGACTTGGAGAAATAATAAGTAAGAAATAATTTGGCAGTCTGGGAGAGATGCCTCCACCTGGGAAACTTGGGAGAGCTGAAACTCTTTGGAACGCTGGAAAAGTCAGAACCTTTTGCACTGTTGGTTTACTGTGCTGCTGCTGAAAAAAAATGAGGAAAAATTCAGATTTTCAACTCGCCTCCAGTGTGTCCTTGAGCAACATCAGATATTTTATGGATAAAGCTCCCTAAGCAGGACATCTCCAAGGAATGCAGGCTCATTTAGGAAATGTTTTATCATTTGGAATCTCTTAATGAAAGGCCTGTAATAAAGTATTGGAGTTAACCTTGTAGTCTTATTTCTCCTTTTATGGCTACAGAAGATACTTTTCCCATGTGGAGATTCCAGATTAAGGATAGGGAGAGAGTGGAAGGGAAGGATTTTAATTGTCAGGAGCTTTGAAGTCATAATGGGACAATGACTCTGTGACCCTGTGTTCCTGCTGGAGCTCAGGGGAAGCACTGGATCACTTCTCCATTTGGGGGATCCACATTTTGCATCCAGGCCCGAGCTGTTATCGATGTCCAGGGCTTGGAGAGGCATGAGGCAGCCATAGGAAAAGGGACTTGGATTTCTTTGAATCCCAGAATAGCCTGGCTTGGAAGGGGCATTGAGGATCAGCTCATCCCACCCCTGCCATGGGCAGGGACACCTTCCACCATCCCAGGCTGCTCCAAGCCCCAAAGTCCAACACTGGACACTTCCAGGGATGCAGGGGCAGCCACAGCTGCTCTGGGAATCTGTGCCAGGGCTTGCCCACCCTCCCAGGGAAGGAGTTTACAAGGTTGGGGTCAGTATATCAATTGTCTTGGAGGTCTTCTTATTCCCTCTTTGTCTCTTAACTTATTAAATAATATTAAAGTGCAGCTGCCGAGTTCTTCATGAAGAAAATGTGTCAAGGGCCATTTCGTGTGGCTCTGGCTGCTGCATTCTGTTGCTGCTGCTATTCTTTTTTGAGGAAAATAATGCAAATCAATGGTTTCCTCTTTATCTGTGCCAGTTTCCTGGGGTTTTGGCATTTCCTGGGTTTTTGGTTTTGCCTGGCTTTGAATGATCTGATGAGGGCTGGCAGAGTAGTTCCTTATGCAGGGTAGGTGTGCAAGGCACCACTTTCTAGAAACTCTTCTGATTTGTTCCAGGTTTAATTGATTTGTCCTTGAATGGGATAATTAACATTTAATATATCTGAAAGATGCTCTTGCTGCCCACTGGCTGATTAAAATAGCAATGGATGGGGTGTGGTAGGGTTTTATTTCACTTTAATGAAAAAGTGATAATTTTGTACCCCTGGGTTGTTTCACTTGGGGAATATAATTAATTACGGACTAGTGAGACTCTGGTTCATTACAATAATTCTGAATAAATTGCACAAGAAATTGGGTTGAATCATTAATGGGTTTGGCAGGCAAGGAAGTTCTACCATCCCAGTGTCAGCATTGTGTCACTCACATTTGGGTTTATCTGTCACTTCAGGCTCTGCTTAAGCCACGGTTTACCTACAAATACCAGTTTTAATTCTGCTTGAATATTCCTCTGGCTTTGTTTGCTCTTCCCTGCCTTTCTGAGCTGCTGGAAACACTGTAGTAAGTGATATCAGTATCATTGAGGATTTCCTGGGAGCAGTGGGAATGGTGGGACCTCTGGAAATAAGCCACAGTTTACCTACAAATACCAGTTTTAATTCCCATAGAATATTCCTCTGGCTGTGTTTGCTCTTCCCTGCCTTTCTGAGCTGCTGGAAACACTGCAGTAAGTGATATCAATATCATTAAGGTATTTCTGGGAGCAGTGGGAATGGTGGGCCCACTGGAAATGGTTTTACCATCAGCAGAGAGGGATTTTTGAGCATTGTTCCCCCCTCAGCAGTGGGAAACACCGGTGGGACACAGTGGCTTCCTGCAGGGATTAAAACTGTGCATGTGGCACTTGGGGTCAGGGTTTAGGGGAGGGCTGGGCACTGTTGGGTGGGTGGTTGGACTCGGTGATCCTAGAAGACTTTTCCAACAATTCTGTGATTCCTTTCTTGTCCTTATGCCAGCAGATCCAGCCATGGTGGGATGGGTGCAGTTACAGGGGTTAAAAACAGATTCCATGCAGGACTTGGAAGCACAGGATAAGGGATGAGATACTCATCTCTTTCAGCCTTGAAAGTCAGCCACAATAAGGATTTCAGCTGCATATGAGAATGCCTGCAGTGTAAATCCTCACTGTGTTGGGGCAGCTCTTGGATTTAATTGGAATTCCCTTCCCAGACAGGTGGATTCCCCAAGGAGTGGCACAAATGGAGTTTCTGTGCCCAGAGAAAAGGCAGAGCAGGGGCTGTGACAGATGTTAGCCCACAGGTACTGGGGAAGGCTCCAGGAGAGCTCAGAGCCCCTGCCAGGGCCTAAAGGAGCTCCAGGAGAGCTGGAGAGGGACTGGGGACAAGAGATGGAGGGACAGGACACAGGGAATGGCTTCAGAATGCCAGAGGGCAAGGATGGATGGGATTTTGGGAAGGAATTGTTCCCTGGGAGGGCGGGCATGTCCCGGAACAGATTCCCAGAGAAGCTGTGGCTGCCCCTGGATCCCTGGCAGTGCCCAAACCCAGGTTGGCCAGGGCTTGGAGCAGCCTGGGACAGTGGAAGGTGTCCCTGCCATGGCAGGTGTGGAACAAGCTGATCCTTAATGGCCCTCCCAACAGAAACCATTCCATGATTCTCTGACTTCCCAGTGTTCCCACCCCAGCACTGCCAATAATGCATCCCTCTGTTTGCCTGAAGGACTCAGAAAAGCTCAGTGGAATTAACAGGAGGTGGAATTTTTGTTTTTCTGAAATGGGATTAGTGAAATGGATCCTCCTGGCTGCAGGCAGATGTTTCAGGAAAGGCTGTTTGGCACTTGGAAGTGTGGACACCTGGGTGGAAACTGAGCTGAGGGTGCCACTTTGCACAGGTGTTCAGGCAAACATCCCAAATCCATCTGCCACCTTCCCTTGGCACTCCAGCTTCTGGAAGTTCCAGTCCAGCTTTGGCTCCTGGCTCAGCACCAGCAAAGAGAGAGCCACAGGAAATTGTGTTCCCCTGGGGTTTGAAAACCTGTGAGTTGTAGATCTGGAAAGTGCTATTTGTCAGGAAATAAATAGTTATTATTTTCCTTATATATTATCTATCTAGGGAATATCAGCCCCAAATTTCAATCCCTAAACTGTTTGGGCTGGAAGGGATCTTAAACCCCATCCACTGCCGCCCTTGCCATGGGCAGGAACACCTTCCACTATTAAACAGTGGGATCCTTCCTTGAAACACACATTTGGAATGTGAATACTCCCAGAAGACAAAAACTTTTATCTAAAACTTCACTTTGTCCTGAATGCACCAAAATTCCCCTTTTTAAGAAAACTAATTGAGGAGGAATTTGATTCCCATGGAGACACTGACATCCCAAGGACACCCAGTGCTACTTTCTGCCAAGCCTGAAAGGCCTATGGGAATATTAATATCAGAACATTTATGATGAAAATATAATTCTTAATTTCCAGGTGACTTTCCCAGACTATTCCAGTGCTGTTTTTTAAAATCCAGGGCTATAATTCAGCCTTATGTCTAGGCTTTTTTTTCCCATATATATTTTATTTAAGCTTTGAGCTTGATTTCTTCTTTTGACAGACATTTTATTTTATAAAAACCCTTTTAATACCTAATGAAATTTCCATAAATTCTTGCCCATTTTAACACTGGAGGTGGTTTAGTGCAGACCCTCCCATGGAGGAGGAGCACTTTTGCTCGTGATTTTTAGTGCTGTGAGTCCTTCCTGTGCTGAATGGCCTCAGATTCAAACACTGTGTTGGAATTCATCCCAATTTGTTCTTGAATACCTGCTCACCTCATAAAAATGATGAAAGGAAGACCAGGTTTCTTGAAGGGTCATCATGGCTTGAAATGCTGAGTGTAATAATTGCTGAGGTTTTTATTGTGCCTTCCCAGTGCTGAGTGCTGAATTTTCCACCCTCAAATTTGGGTGGTCAGTAGCACCTGCCATATAAAACCTCTATAAAATCACCTTAAAGGTGTCCTCAGAGCACTGAAATCCTTTGTGGCAGGGTGGGACATGTTCACCAAAAGGAGAGAAGCTGCTCCACAGCACAAAAGAGGTGGAGGTGTCGAGGTCAGCAATTGTCACTGCCATAAATACATTTTTGGGATATTCAGAGCAGTAGCACCATCCATCAGCACACCACCAGCAGTGGGAGATGAGCCTGGGAATGGGGATCCATCCCTTTCCTCCTGGTCACCCCCACCAGGGCCAGGAATTTATTTCTTTCCATGCCAGTTGGATTTAGTTTGGTTTTGGCACATAAAACCTTGATTATTTATTTCTTTTTGCTAAATCAATAATAGGCAGGTGGTTGTTGCATCTCCCCCTGCTGCAACTGTAGGCCAAGATGCAGGTGAAGTTATAGAAATTATTATTATTATTATTATTATTATTATTATTATTATATTTTATTTATAGAAATAAAAGGTAATCAAAGCTTTAAAAAGACATTTTAAAGTCTCCAGGTAGGCAAATTCGTCTTTTTAAAGGATAGAAGATCACCAAATTTGGGTACCACTCCTCAGAATACACAATAAAGCTTATTCTTATCTCCCACCTGAAAGTCATGGTGTAATGAGAAAATACCCAATAAAATAGAAGTGAAGATAGAGATGCTGAGCTTTGAGCTCTTACTGCTAAATTCAAGCTAATAACTGATTTTTTCCATTTCTTTCCCCTATCTCACATGTCTTGTCTTAAAAGCTTTAAATCAACCTCATTAAGAATATTGTAACAAGGTCAAGTGTACAGTGCTGGAAGGTGGAAAAATGCATTAAAGAACTCGAATAGCAGCAAATTAGGAACCTCTGGATAGTCCTGTGGCATAATTTAAAACC
Organism: Hypocryptadius cinnamomeus; assembly: GCA_013400635.1. NCBI lineage: Eukaryota > Metazoa > Chordata > Aves > Passeriformes > Zosteropidae > Hypocryptadius > Hypocryptadius cinnamomeus. Next base: position 55,747 of record VYZP01039670.1, on the reverse strand, counting down.
CACCAGGGAAGACCTCATTTTTTTATTTCTGAAAACCCTCATTAACAGCATTCTCAGCTGATCTCAGCACTCATCTCCTGAGGTCCCACAGGACGGGAGCTTTCTGCCAGGGACTCTCAGGCAGGTTCTGCAGGGCAGCCACCAAGGAGCAGGCACTGACCCACCTGCTCTGGGTGGTCCTTCGAGGTTCTCCAGTTTCTTGAGCTAAGAAATGAGGTTTTATCCTCATTTTTTAGGGAAGGAAATGGTGAACATCAGGAAACAACTGGATGTGGCTGTGTCCATGGGGTCACACAATGGTTTGGGCTGGAAGGGACCTCAAAGCTCATCCAGTGCCACCTCCTGCCACGGCAGGGACACCTTCCACTGTCCCAGGCTGCTCCAAGCCCTGTCCAACCTGGCCTTGGGCACTGCCAGGGATCCAGGGGCAGCCCCAGCTGCTCTGGGCACCCTGTGCCAGGGCCTGCCCACCCTGCCAGGGGAGGAGTTGACAAAATGGGAATCAGTCAAAGACTGGACTTGATGACTTTGGAGTTCTTCTCCAAATTTAATGAATTCTGTGATCCATGTCTGCATCAATCACCTGGAGCTGCCTGATTTCCATGGGGGAAATCCACCCCACACAGACCAAAGTTTGACTTTCCAAGGGACACAGGGTGCCCAGAGAAGCTGTGGCTGCCCCTGGACGCCTTTCATCTTCCTGAGAACCCAACATCCATTTGCCACTGGCTTTGATATAAAAATACATCACTGGGATTAATAAACACAGCACGCGCTACTAAACTTTTATAGATTTTAATGCGAAACTAATAAAAGGTGTCATTGGAAAAAGCTGCACTTGAAAAGCCATTTCATAAAAAATCTTGTAAAAAATCCCATCAGGCATTAAAATCTTACTTTCTAAAAGGGAATGAAGTACAACAGGAGGGATTTGACTCCAAGGTACCCCAGTTTGAGGACATGTAGCAAAAACCCCATGTGCTTTAAGCTTCATGGGTATTGGGAAAACAAAACATTTCTTAGAAAACAACAATTCAGCTTGTTGAGCTTCGAAAATAGTATTTTACTGATTTTTTCCTCAATATAAGCCAGATGTAAAACTCTTCAAATAGAAAATGTACCAGCTCCTTCTAATACTTTGTTTTATGCCTTGTGAGCATCTTGTTAGCACTTACTGAGTGCTCCTGAAATACAATTTTACTCTCAGTGGCTCCAGCTGAAAGGTTTAAGCCCTGCCAAGGGTTGTACAACAAGATTTACAAAGAAAGAGGAGCCGTTTGTGATAATTGACTGGAATATTTATGAAGCTGAGGCCTCAGGTCTTTCAAGGCTCTGTTGGTCAAGGAAATTCTGCTCTGTCTTTACTGCACTGAGGGTTCTAAAAGTAAAAAAAATCCCTGGAGTTGCTGCTGGGATTCCACCAGCCTGGAGAAAAGGAGGCTCAGGGGGGACCTTGTGGCTCTGCACAACTCCTGACAGGAGGGGACAGCCAGGGGGGGTCGGGCTGTGCTGCCAGGGAACAGGGACAGGACAAGGGGAAAGAGCCTCAAATTGTGCCAGAAGAGGTTTAGGCTGGATATTGGGAAAAAATCCTTTACAGAAAGGGCTGTCAAACATTGGACTAACTGCCCAGGGCAAGGATAGAGTCCCTGTCCAAGGGATTGGGAGCAGTGTGAGCTATGGAAGCAGGTGTTGGAGTAGGACTTCAAGCACTTTGGGAATGTAGGAAGGCAAAAAGAAGCAAAACAACGGGAATCACCTCAAACATTTTTATATTTAGAGCAAATTATGGCAGCCTATGGTAAAACCATTAGAAAGAAGCTGAAGTATAAACTTATCTCTTCTTAAATCAAGTTGTTGACAGCTTGTCAGAAGCAAAATTACTGTAACTTCCCACTGTGGTGAAGTTGGCTGTAAATTTCAAGGAGAAAAACAGATCTGTGCATTTCATCCCTTAAATAACGTCCTCGTGTTTCCAGTGGTGTGGTGACACACCTGGGAACATTTAGGAACGTGGGTATTGTTGCCACCTAATTCCACCGTGGGGCTAAGGAGCTGAAAAGGGCACACGAGGTCTCCTGCTGGGATTTTTGGCCCTTTTCCACAGCCAAGGATGTCCTGAGGGCTCCCAAATCCTCCCCTCTTGGATTTCCGCAGCCGAGAGCCCCCGCAGCAGCTGTGACCTTTGTGGAGGTGCCCAGCTCTGGGCTGGGGGAGCTGTCACATACCAGGGGGTGGCACGAAGCTGGGAGCTGGAGGGGATCAGGCGTGTTCAGGGGAAATGCGGGAGCAGCCGGAGCCATGGAGCGCTTGGCGAGCGAGGGCGACTCCACGGATGAGGAACGCGGATTTTTGGGAAGCAGCTCCGAGGAGGAGGAAGGGGATGAAGGCCAGGGAGCGTCCGAGTCAGTGCTCTCCTCTCCTCCCTGGGGCCACAGCGGGTGGTGGGGCACTGCCAGGAATTAATTAATTTATTAATTAATTGTCAATACGTTCTGTTTTACACATGGCACTTCTATTAGCTTAGTGCTGTGCTGTTGAAATAATTACTTGTATTTAATGCACTTTTGTAATTAAACTACCTGTTGCCTTTAATGCAGTAATTACTTTTCAGTTGCTATTGCACTGGTAGTAGTTACTTTTGCCTTTAAAGCTGTGCATTTACTGGGAGTAACCTCTGCATTTTGCACTGGTAGTAATTAGTTATTTCATGTATTTACTAGTAATTAGTATTTCATTTAATGCTGTGCACTGGGAGTAATTACCTTTGTTTTTAATGCTCTGCACTTGTAGTAGTTACTGTTTCAGTTAATACCATGATTATTTGCTGCATTTAATGCTCTGCACTTGTAGTAACTCCTGTATTAATGTCTTGCACTTGCAGTGGTTACTTTTCCCTTCAGTGCTGTGCATTTACCAGTAGTAACTTCTGGGTTTAATGCTTTGCACTTGTAGTAATTATAACATTTAGTGCTGTGCCCTTATAGTAGTAACTCTTGCATTTGATGCAGTTCATGTGTAGTAATTACTTGTTGCAATTAATGCCATGCACTTGTAGTAATTCCTTCTGCATTTAAAGCTGTGCACTTCCTAGTGGTTAATTTTCCAAAGAATGCTGTGCACTGGATTACTCTTGGACTTGTAGTAATTACTTGTTGAACTTAATAGCATGCACCTGTAATAGCAACTCCTGCACTGAATTCTGTGCACTTGTAGTAATTATTTGTGGTGTTTAATGCCACCTACTTGGAGTAGTTACTCTCTCATTTAATGCTGGGCACTTGTTGGTGGTTGCCCTTGCCTGTAATCCCCTCTTAGTAATTTCCTTCTCAATTAATGCCTTGCACTTGGAGCTTTTCATGCCATGCACTTCCAAGGTTTCATTGGCCTTTAATGCCACGGATTTCTGTGCCTGCCTGTGCTGCAGCTGCTGGCCAAAGTCACCTTCTAGAAAAGGGTGGAATAATAGAAGTTAACAGAAATTACAACAGTCCCTTGTGCATCTGAATACCTCATTTCAAATTTCATTGAAAATGTTGGAACTGAGGCCACCAATTTTATTGTATTTTCCTGGTCTGTAATCATCTAACCAAATCATGTCTGTGATCCATAAATTTACAGGGATAAATGTCTTTTTGTGGCATCTGTGATAATGGGACAAATGTGTTGAGTTTTAATGGGAATTAGTGGACACCAACAAGTTTGAATTCTCATTTTAATGGATCAATATATTGTCAAAAGCTGGCTACAGCAACTTAATGAGGAATTCAATATTATCCTTCCTTATGCTCTCTTATTTACCCAAGTTTTAGGAGTTAATAGAGATAATTATCCACTGCTATTCCACTACTTCTTTCTCATTGCTTTGAATTAGCACAATGTGATTTATCAGTGGGGTTAATTAGCACGAATACACACTTAATTCCAGTCCAAATAGACTCAGAGTCAGCATTCCAGCAGAGGCTGGAGTATTACTGTATTTCTGCTTGCTCTGCTCTAAAGGTATGAACATGGAGAAATTAAAGTTAATTAATGATGACCTCAAAGGGAGAGTGCACATGCATCACCCTTTTTTAACCATATTCCTGCTTTAATACCTCTAGTCTTTAAATGGGAATTTCTATTTCTAACAGCACCTGTAAATCTGATTTTCTGCTTCAGTGGAAGCCTAGAGTGGTGTTCCAGCCTGAATGAATGCGGGGTGTGCAGAAGAGGGGAGGTCTCTCTTGCCTGTAATCCACTTAACCTTTGGAACATGGAAAGGTTGGAGGGAATTGGGATAAAGTGAACCCAGAAAAAGCAACGCTGACTCTTAAACTCTGGAACACCATATCAACCTGATTAAAATGAATTGAATTGGTTATTTTTATTAGTCTTGGAATTCTAGTCTTTTATTAGCCTATGTGGATAATGAGAAGAGCAAGGAAAAGCTGTGAAAGCCAAAAATTTGTCCTCAAAGTGCTTGAAGAGCCCTGTGTGTTGGAAGTCAGAAGATTTTTATGGAACTAACTGGAGAAATGTGTTTTTTCTTGCAGGGAGGATGTCAGGACAGCCAACGTCATCGCAGCTGAAGCGGTCACTTGTCTGGTCATAGACAGAGAGTAAGTTCCTCCTTCTGCCTGGGGCTGGAGGGAAACTCCAGTTTAAACCTTTTCCAGAGCTTAATGAGAGCCTTGGATCATCTTCTCCAGAGAGGCCTCTTAATTTGGGATGATAAAGTCACAGACTTGATGAGTAGAGGGAAGGTGCCCCTAAATCAATTACACAAAACTCAATAGTGACAATTAGAATCACAGAAAGTCCAAATGGAAATAAAGGAGGAGCTGAAATTACTGTGGAAATTCCACAGTATTTGCTCCTGGCAAATGTTGGAGCAAGGTGTTATCCCAGTCCATGTGGGGATGGAGAGTCCTTGGGAGAAGGCCACAGCCCTGGTGGGAGCTTTGTCACTCAGAGGAGATGCTGGAGATCAGAAGAGTAAAATAATAATTTATACAGGAAGCTTGAGAGAACTAAGTGGGGTTAATCCAGAAAAAACTGTGCCTGGATGCTCCACTGCTGCAAATCCAGCTGCTCTCTGCAGTTACTGGGAATGGGATTAAAAAATTGCATAAAAATGGAACATGACTCCTGGGCTGGTTTTCCCGTTGTGCAGCACTGGCACAGACCAGAACAAGGCATGGGCACTCCCAAGATAATGGGAATCTTTCCATGGGAATGTGCTATGGATCTGTGAAACCCACAGAGAGGGTGAACAGGTGTTGATTTTTCACTGCCTCCCCCCATGCAGGAGCTCCAAGAAACCTGCAGGAGGGAATAATGAGAAAAAATTGCTGATGTTGGAAAGGAAAATGAATCCACTGGATTTTTGAAGTGTGTGGGACCCACCTGTGGGCCTGGAGCTTTTAGAGCAGTGTGGATTTTTGGGGTGTCTGGGCAGGGCCAGGAGCTGGATCCATGATCCCTGTGGATCCCTAAAAGTGATTCTGGAGCCCTTTTTGTGTTCTGGTGAGAGATGGGATTCTGTGCTCTTGTAGGGCTGATCTCCATCCCCCTGATCTCCATCCACTGGGACACCAGTGCTTTGTGTTATCTCACAGGCCTCCATTTCTGGAAATCCAGTGCTCTGTACAGGCTGAGCTAGGGAAAACCTTCAGAAATTCTGATAAGTTCTGATTTAAGTTAATTCATTATTAATTGCAAAACCCATGGCCTGTCCATTGAACACAGGTGGGGAACACCTGAGGGCTCCTTTCTCAGCCTGGTAGGTAAAACCTTCACCCTCCCTTCTCATACTGTGGGGCAAAGAGAGGAAGAAGAATTTGATTATTTAGCAAGATAATATTTTGATAATCTTTATGCTTTTAATAATTAGATAATTTAGCAATCATTAATTCAGAGAAATAAAAAGCAACAAATAATTTCCGCTTTTTATTTTTGCACTTTTGCAAAACAGTGAGAGTTAAAAACCCCGAGTAATTCAAGTCACTCATTCCTGATAATTTCCCAGACTGTTCCTTTCCTTGTCTCCTGTGCTTTGTCCTCAGCATACAATGCCCTTGAAATAGTAAGGAAGTACAAGTTAAATTTAAACTGATGAAGCTGTGGTTAATTTACCTCAGAGATTCTATTAACACTGTGCAATTAGCAGAGTAACACTATTTTAAAAATTCTTATTTATAGTGCAAGAAAAGTGACCCTATTGATAGCCCTATTTATAGCTCGGAGCAGGCTGTCCTGTGTCCTGGCCAGTGCTGAATTTCATGTCCCAGCTCTTCCTTAGGCTGTTATTTTATAGGAATGACAACAGCAGGAGCAACATTTCATGTGGAGATAAACCACCAGGACTTGTGGCAATTTGGGAAATTAGTGAGGAAAAAAGAACCAATTTTTTATATCCAGACAGAGCAAATTTTACACCTTTTGGGTTCTGGTGGTGGATGAGAACGATGAGTGACACAGGAGGCGGCAATGGGAGCAGGGAGTGGGTGTTCCCTGCAGCTGGAATTTGTTCCATGCAGCAGGAGGGGTGACACAAGTCACTGAAGCTGCCAAATATTTCCCTTTTCCCAGACAAGCTCTTTGCCTAATCAGATGGAACCACTGAAGCAGCAATTTCCATGCTCTGTGGGTGTCCCCATCTGAAGCAGCTCAGCAAAACTGCTGTTGCAGTTTCAAAAAACAAGTGATGGGAAAAGACCTTTTCCTTAACACATGGGATTCCTGGAGAATTCCAGCCTCACTGACCAGCATCACCCACTGGAATTATCTGCAGCAGGGTAACTCTTCCAAATTCCTTGTGAAAGTCTTCCCAAGGCATCCAAAAATTGTTCCAGCTGCCACACTCCCCATCTCATTAACAAAGAAAATCACACCTTGGTGCCACAGGAAGTTATTCCTAAGGGAGTTGTGAGCCTGGCTCTGGATTTGCCAATATTCCCAGCAATTTTAGGGCTGGTTTAGCTGCTGCAGGGTTTGTAGTTTGGGGGTGAATAATAGGGAAAACTTTCATCACAGGGATGAGCTACAAGCTCTGGGCAAGTTGGGTTGGAGAAGGGAATTGCTTAAGTTGGGTTGGAGAAGAGAATTGCTTAAGCTGGGTTGGAGAAGAGAATTGCTTGAGTTGGGTTTGAGAAGAGAATTGCTTAAGTTGGGCTTGAGAAGAGAATTGCTTAAGCATGACAAAAGGGAATGCTTAGCCTAAAAGGATCTCTGGAATTTATAAAATATGTACAAAATGGCTACAGGGCTGAAGCAGCAGGAGTGGGAAATACCACAAGGGAAGTCAAACTGGAGCTCATGATGGGTCTTTAATTACCAGATGATGTTGGTGCTGCCTTGCTTTTTAATTTCATGGTGAAACAAGAGGGCTCTTCCAGTCTCGAAAACACCCCAAAGACTCCCAAAAAGTAGTACAGCTATTTTTGCCAATCTAGGAAGATGTGCTTTGCTAAGTGCATTTCTAGCATCCTTTTCTGGAATAGGAATGAGCAAAATCCTGATCTAACAATAAAAGCAGCCTGCAGGAAGCATTTGTTGCATCCTATGGACTTTGTTCCCACTTGCCCTTATCCTAAAAATGTTTGTTATGAATAGCATTGGCATTTTTTCCATCTTGCAGTTGTGTTTTCAAGTCCCTTCCTTTCCTGGGGTAATGAATTTCAGTGGGATTTGGTCCTTAATCCTCTTAATCCTTCCCTGTGAGGGTGGGGAGGCCCTGGCACAGATTCCAAGAGAAGTTGTGGATGCCTCTGGATCCCTGGAAGTGTCCAAGGCCAGGCTGGATGGGGCTTGGAGCAGCCTGGGATGATGGAAGATGTCCCTGCCCATGGCACTGGATGAGCCTCAAGGTCCCTTCCAACTCAAACTTTTCTAGGAATTCTATGGTTCCCATTGGGAGCACCATTCATTTTGGTCCCCCAAGGAAGAAAGCCAAAAAATTGTATAGTCCTACCTAGTCTGGTGTATTCGAAAGGAAGAACTCAGAATTCAGAAAGAAAACAATCCAAGGAATTTCCCATTAGCATCAAAATTTCAACAGAGAACAGGAGGCACCGTAATCCAGTGGAGAAAATGAAGTGAGAGGGTGACAAGGCTGAGGAAGTGAGGTGGCAGCCCTGTGAGGGACCACAGCAAGGGTCCATGCTCAAGCTCTCTGGTGAGTTGGGATTGATTTATCCAGTGTTTTTCCTGCCATGGAGCACAGACCCAACCATGGACTTATGGAATTGGCTTGGAAACTTCAACAAAATCCACACAGCGTTCATGGGAATTGTGACAAAAAAGGCCAGCTGGATATCTGATCATCTGAGGGAATTTGGAGAAGCCTTTGGGTACTTGAGGAGCCACACAGCTCATTGCAGCCCCTCCATTTCCTGCTGTTCAAACCTCCGCTTCAGGAACACACATTAATATTTTACAGCACCTCTCAGATGGCTTTTAGGCTTTTTTATTTCCAAGTGCTTTTTTGGATTTTTTTTTTCTTTTTTTACTATTTATGGACTTTGTGTCTTTAGGATTTGCCTTGACCCTACAAGATCAAGGCTGTTGTTAATGAAGTTTTTCCTCTGGTGGCACTGCAAGAATTCATCCTCTGGGAAAAAAGTTAGTATGGGAGCTGCTTGATAGTGCTGCCTCCAAATTGTTCTGAGCTTGGCCTTGTCAGAGCTCATCCTGGTGAATTTCCAGGCTCCTTGGAGGCGTTATTAGATTTGTTCCAGAAGTACAGTTGGGGAATAGTTAACAAATATGTGCTGGATTTGATGGATTGGTCCTTTAGGAACTTGTCTGTAAAAGGTCTTCTGATAAAAATGGTGCAGACACGCCTTGAGCATCTGTTCTGTGGTTCAATTTGAATAAAGATGCACAGACAGACTTCACTTGCAGCCCCTTTGTATGGAGAGAAAACAGGAGGGAAAGGCTCCAAACTCATTCCTGACGTTTGGATCATCACTGGCACCCTCAGGGACAAGTTGGTGCAACTCCATAATTCTTTTTTTATCACACCTACCTCTTGAAAGGGAGAAAATGTTTGAAAGTGTTCGTGGCTGCTCCTGAACTGTCGGAATATTTACACCGAGGTTGATTCAGGTTCATCTTTTATTTATATGGGATTTTTTTCCCCTCCATATAATTTATTTATGGTGCCAACAACGTTTTCCTGGAGCTCGGAGATTTAGCAACACTGTGGGTGTTGGGAGGACAAAATTGCCTCATGCAAATGGAGAGAGAGGAGCTGATGGATCAGAGCCAGAACAACTCAAAGACCAGCTGCTGCTGACAGAGAGTTACGGAACTACCTGGAATTTCTCTAAATGCTGTTTGTCCAGCTTCTTGTCTTCTTCAGCTGCACATATCAAGAGGATGCACATTTTTTTAAGGCAACATTTTAAATATTTCAGCTATTTTCTGCTTTTCCACTTTGCATTTCCCATTTTTGTCTGTGTTTCAAAGCCTGGGTTTGGTTTTTTTTCAGGGAGAGCTGTGAGGTGTCAACAAAGGTTATTGGATCGGCCCTCCTGGCAAGGGAAATTGGAGAAAAATGAAATAAAAAAGTATTATCCTGGCATGACTGACCCCATATAAGCTGAGCCGAGCTCTTTCAGTGGAGATTTTAGGGTTTGCTGCTTTGCTGTTTCTCCCAGTCGGAGCAAAGTTTATCCATGGAGAAAATTGGTTATGAGGAGAGAATAGAAAGAACTAAGAGAAAAGGCCATGGGGAGAAAAAAACCTGAGCAGTTTCTGATTGAATTCTGGGGGAGGTTGGGACTGGGCTGAGACTTCAACAACGTTGAGATGGGCAATAAAAAAGGGACTCAAGTGAACTTTGATAGCTTGCCCAGTGCTAAATCTGGCTTAAAATTTTAACAAAAATTAAGGGTTTTAGAGAAACTGTTGTTACTCCTTTCAGTGGCTTTTTCTTCTTTGCTGTTTCACTAGAAAATATTTATTTGCATTGCCAAAAAAAGGGGGTTTTTAACACTGCCACATTTTCCTAGGCAAGCCTAAAGCACAATTAAGGCTGTTATGGCCTTCCAGAATGGTGTTACTGTGTTAATTAATTGCCTAAATACCTGTTTGGGGTGCTATTCAGGCATTAACACCCCAATCCTGCTTTTGTCTCACTGTCACTTTCCAAGGTTTGACTTCATCCTGTGACACATTCCCAGCAGCAGGAAGATAAAACTTGAGGTGCTGAAGGAGCTGAGTTGTTCCTGTTTTCACTGCTGAGCAAGGAATTTGGAGTTGAAAAGTTACTCCCATTATTAACACATCCCACTATTAAAAATATTAGTGATTACCAGACTGGTTAAAACCCACTAACACAAGTTTATATGAGAGCAAAGGGGTTTGTGCCTTCTCTTCCTCATTCATGAATTAATTAACTTGCTTGCATAAATTACTTCCTTGATTGTATGATTAGAAATATAACGAGTTAAGTGGAGTGGAAGACTGGGGAAATTGGTGTGGGCAGAGGGCATTTCCTGAGCTGTAATTCCCAGCAGAGAATCCCAGGATGGGTCAGTTTGGAAGGGCCCACAGTGGGCACCTGGTGCCACCTCCCTGCTCCAGCAGAGCCATCCCAGAGCACAGGGTTGTGTGCACACCGCTCTGGAATAGCCCCAGGGAGGAGAATTCCTCTGGAAAAGCCCTTCCAGCAGCTCCAGATCCAAACCACCTCTCCCAGTTGTCACCTTCTGCCCCACAGTGATGGGGAAAATCCGTCTTTTTCCAAGAGGATCATTGTGCCTCCCTTGGTTCTGCTGTAAGTGCTATCTCCACACATCCATGGGGTGCATTCCATAGGGTCAGGCATCTCCTGAAGGACCCTCTCAGGACTGTCAGTGTGTCTGAGCCACCCAGGGTCCTACTGTTCCCATCCCAGGAACACGGAGTGTCCCCGGCTCACCTGTGCCTGGCAGGACACTGCATTTCCCCTGGATTTCCCTCACCTGCTCAGTGCCATTCATTCTCTTTGATCCTACAAATCCTCCTTGAGAAAGGGCCATATTAAACATCCCCTTCTTATTCCTTGTGTCAGAAATCTGGTCCTCAATGGGGATTTTAGGGTTTTCTTCTTTCTTTTTTTTCAACGTTTCTGTTCATTTTTTTGTCAACTTAGAGCAATTCCTTTTCTTCAGCTCTGTGTTTCATGCCTCAGGAGTGTCAGGAGCACCAAAGAATTGCAGGATTTTCATTTGTGAGGCTGTGACATTAAGGCAGAGATCAGTCAAGAGACTCTGGTTTGCAGCAGTTCATCTTTTCAAATTCTTCTTCCTTGAAAAATAGAAAACCTGCATGTGACAGACCCACTGGGAATACTGGAATTGGATAGTAGAAAGTAGCTTTTCACCTAGAATATTTTTGTTTCAAGGCATTCACTGATTTCAGTTATTAATTTCTAGTTTTTCATGGAATCCCAGAATGGTTTGGGATGAAAGGGATATTAAGGATCATCCTGTGCCACACCCTGCCATGGCCAGGGACACCTTCCACTCTCTCAGGCTGCTCCAAGCCCCAAAGTCCAACCTGGCCTTGGGCACTTCCAGGGATCCAGGGGCAGCCACAGCTTCTTTGGGAATTCTGTGCCAGGGCCTGCCCACCCTCCCAGGGAGCAATTCCTTCCCAATATCCAACCTGAATTCCCTCTCTTTCAATTTGAACCCACTTTGATGTGTTTTTGGATGCTTTTTCTCTAAAGATGAGAATGGTGGGATCCAGAAGTGAAAATTCCGCTTTGGAAGCAGAGGGATTTACAGGGCTCCTGGTTGGAGGACAGGGATGTGATGGCTGAGGTGCTTCCACCAGCCACATTTACTCTGAAACCTCTATTGGAGGATGAAAACCTTCAGCAGCCATTTCAGTGGGCTGGATAAATAATTTTGGATCTTCTTGGTGTTAATTTGTGCATCTCCAGCATTTCTGAGGCCTGAGCCTGGTGGGTCACCAGCATCAAGATCCAGCCCCCATTGCTGCCAAAAAGCCACAGTGGATTTCTTGGCTCCCAGGTGGAATCTCTTCAGGTTCAGTGGTGGACCTGGCAGTGCTGGTGGGACTGGATGATCTTCAGGGTATTCTCCAACCTTGCTGTTTCTGTGATTTTTCTCTCAAAGCGTCCTTTTGTCTTTACAGCTCCTTCAAGCACCTGATCGGGGGCCTGGATGACGTCTCCAACAAAGCCTATGAGGATGCAGAAGCAAAAGCAAAGTAAGTGCCCAGCATCAAGTCTCAAACTTGTGTTTGTTGATGGTGCACCACTGGAATTCCCCAAAAACTCCTCCTTTTTCTCCATGCAATAATACCAAACAGCTTAAAAAGGAGAGATTCCTCCTGTGGATGGAGGAATTTTCCTCCTCGTGTCTCCCTGGTTCTCCCCATGAATATGGAGATGGTCTCCTCTGGTCAGTGCCCAAAGCCAGGTGGTCCCAAGGTCCTGCTCAATCACAATATTTGAATCCAGTGGATCTTCCAGAAATCCTCTTGAAATATTGAGGTGAGAAATATATTGTGAAGTGAGAAACTCTGGTGAAGAATGTTGTGAGGTGAGAAACTCCAGATCCTGGAATTGTTGTTGAGGGAATTGTTGTTGAAGACATTTCATTTCTTTAGAGATCTCTGACCTTTCTCAAATACCTTCCAAAGTCAAACATGTTCTGAGACAAAGGATGGGCAGTGGAATTTGTCATTTGAGGATAAAAACTAGAGCTGCCTCGATGCGAAGCAATATATTCATCTGAAGTCCACAATAAATATTCATTCCTTTCAGAAGGGAGCTGTAGAGTATTAGATTAAAATATTTTAAAAACCCCCATTTTTTATTAATTCTTGAGCTGCAATTTGATTTTAATCTGTAATCTTTGAGCTCTGATTCCATCCCAATGATTAAAGCTTTTCAAGAGGATCCTGTTCTGCTTTGGGAGATGCTCAATGTCAACCAAACACAATTCAAAGGCAGAAGCTGTTGAAAAGAAAATTAAATTTGCTCTATACAAAATTTCTTTATTTTTCCTCCCTCTCAATTATTTTGCTTTTATGGGGATTTTTTTCATAGCACATTAAAGAAGGGGGGAAGTGTTTTCTCAAAGTCAAATGCTCCAAGTGACTGCCTAAATTGCAGATTCCAATTGGGTTATACATAGAAACTTCTCATTAAACCACAGGGGTTGGAATGGTGTCTGCTGAAGGTATTGGGCACCTCTGTGGAGGGGAAGTGAGAATTCCCAATTAAATATTGATTAAAGATAACTCTTGGTCTATTTTAGAAACTAAGATCCGTCTTAAAAATCTTCAGTTCATTAGCAAAACTTGTTAATCCTGCAAAATACCCACAGATTATTTGTCTTTTCTTATGTTTGAGTAATGTTTGAAATATTATATTTAATTAATTTTGAGGTATTAAAAGGGTTACATTTTAGATTGGAATAATATTTCCCTGCCTCAGATCAAATGTAAGCTTCCTTCTTATAAAGAATTTCCATTAAAATGTTAAATTCCCTAAATTCTTGCTGACCCAATTAAAAAGGTGGGAGACTATCAACTTCCTTTACCATCCCCCCAAAAAAGGGGTTTGGAACATGGAATGTTTCAGTCAGATGATCCCAAATATCCCAGGGTCATTCCATTATTATTTTATATTAATTTTTGAGTGTTCCTATTTGGGTTATATTGATTTCCATTGGGGCAGAAGGGAAGAAAACATTGGAAATAAAACTGGGGAATTTTGGGTTGGGTCATAAATGATGTCATGGTTTTTGAAGGTGCCACCTTTGAAGGTGCACCAAGAAAAATGTACCCTTCCCACATCTATAGTTTTAAGCTCTAATGTTGAGTATTTGTTATCCCAGGAATGTTGGGGATGCAAATTGAGGAGATTTTGAGGGTAGTTCAGGGAATTTTAGGATCTGGTGTACAATGTGGGGGAAGCTGCGGTTTGGGACCTCTTTGGAAGAAACTCTTCCTTTTGGGAGCCACTGGGTTTTGACCTTCACATTTTTGAGCTTTTATCTTTTCTAGTCTTTTCCTTCTAATGCCAAGTGTTTCATCCCAATGGAAGGGCAGGGCCCTGCCTGATGGAGGAATTGTTCCCTGAAAGGCTGAACCAATTAATTTTGATAGCAACTTTTTTATCTTCAAAGTCAGAGGCCCATGCTGGAGCCCTGTCACTGCGGAGTGGGGGTGACAGTGACATTATTGTCCCATCTTGACATTTTGCCTCGGACAGAGCAGGAGGGATCAGTGTTGTCTGCCTGGAAAAACATCCAAAAAAAGGAATGCCGCATTGAAAAATAGACTATTTAGCAGTCAAATTCCATATTCCTGTTTGCTGGGCTCCTTGAAAACCAGCAGAAAGATGGATGGAGGAGGGAAAAGTTGTAAAGTTCCCTGGAGAGACACCCCAGAAGAATTGTGAACCCTTCCAGAAAGTTTTGGTGTTCCAGAGTTACCTTGTGAGGCAAAACTCCTTAGGAGAAAAGTCTCCTTGGCAGCAAGTTTAACCTGAATTCCTTTCCCAGCAGCAGTTAATTAGCTCCAGCTAATTGTCCTTCAAGGGCTTATTTTTTTCCGAGGGGAGGTTTGTGATGGGGAAGAACTCGGAACATAAAACGTGGGCAGGTTTGTGAGGCTTTACGCAAATCCCATGGAATGTTTTCGCTCGTCTTTTTTTAGCTCGCATCTCCTTTTCAGAGCTCACTGCCAGCTGGGAAAAGGCCTTGGGATGCCTCCCATGGATCAAGTGGATCAGGGTGACCAAGGCCAGCTTGGGCAGGATTGGTCTAGTGGGAGGTGGAAGGGGTTGGAACCAGAAGGGCTTTGAGGTCCCTTCCAACCCAAACCATTTTAGGACTGTAAATACCTACAAAATTAGTGGCACTGGGGTTTTTTCCCATTTCCATGCTGGAGCACATCCCTGGAGTCACAGAGCTCAGGGCATGGCTGAGAGGATGTTAGGCAGAAGTTACAGGCTTGGAATATTTTTCCATGTATCCATCTGTCTTCCAGGCCTGGAGGAGCTGAGCTACTTGTTGAGTTTATTCTTATTTTAGAGGCGTTTTCCTGCTTTTTGTCATCTTGGGGTTGGCAGTTCCCTTTAATGTCCATCCTTGGTGTTCCCTCTCTTAAATCAGCAATTGCAGACACGTCATCTGTGAGACCAAGATTTTAATTGTAAGCTATGATTTTAATTATAGGATTAACCAGACTATAATATGAATTATAATATTTTATTCCTTGAATGTATTCAAATGACTTAATGAATTAATTAACTAATGGATATTATAGTTGGCTCCTAAAAAGGGAAACAGAGAGGCAAATTTGCTTCATGCTTTGAGGAAATGGGAATCTAGAAGAGCAGCACTCGTGTCCCAGTGCCAGGCCCAGCCACGCTGGCATTTAGGGCATGAGGGAGATGCCCAAATCATCAGGATTATCTCAGTGTAAGTTGCTTCCAGATGGAGCCACTCCAGCAGCTTCCATAAATCCAGGACACAGGAGGGATGGTTTGTGCTGCAGCTGGTGGTGCCAAGTGGGGTGAGGTTCAGTGACCCCCTTTGCTCAGGGCACACCAATCCCTCCTGCTGGGCTCATCCCAACCCAGGAACTCCTGGCGTTGATCCTGTGTGATT
Organism: Hypocryptadius cinnamomeus; assembly: GCA_013400635.1. NCBI lineage: Eukaryota > Metazoa > Chordata > Aves > Passeriformes > Zosteropidae > Hypocryptadius > Hypocryptadius cinnamomeus. Next base: position 40,124 of record VYZP01039670.1, on the reverse strand, counting down.
CTTGAACCCTTACCAAGGCTGAAGAGGTTCCTCTCTAGGCGGTGCCACCTTTCCACAGCACAGCTGTGGCACAGCCACACCACCAAGGTGTCCCTTGCCACACAGCTGGGACAGCTGGCAGCTGCCTGGCTGTGCCCAGCTGAGCACAGCCCCCAGAGGCACTGTCCCAGTGCTCCCATCCCATTCCCAGCTGGCTCCCAGTGCCCACGTCCTGTGGCAGCAGGGCTTGGGATTAATTCCCATCTGAAGCCTTGATGCCTTGAGAAGGGTGACCTAGAACAGAGGCCAGACAGAGTTAAAGAATAAAGCAGGGATTTATTAAAAGGATCTCCTCCATGGATCCACCTTAGGCAGCACAAGAGCCCAGCCAGGGCTGCACCCAAGATGAACCAAAATGGTCCCAAAATGGACACCCGGTCACAGGGTCTCTCACTTTGATCAGCTCTGCTCCATTTGCATCTTGGAGTTAATTGTCCAGTTACAGCTTTAGGTTATGAAGTCCCATCCTTTTCATTTTTCTCTCTTAACCATTGTTTATACTTTTTGGCCTGGAGCTTGTAACAGTTGTCCTTGGTCTCAAGTTGGAAAAGGATTGTTTTGTCTTAACTGCTCTGTGAAGAGAACTTGCTAACACTTCATATGAAGCTCACAACTACACACTAAAGCAGCAGAGAATCTGAAAAATATGAAAGCTAAGACTTAAGGCATCAGCCTGGACTCTGGTGCCTTCATGCAGTTGCTCCAAGCTCTCTGCAGGTAGAGGTTGTTCTAACTGCACTTCTCCCTTGTTTTATTTCCCATTCCAGCTGTATGGCAGCCCTGGGGGAATGTCTGGATACTCACAGCCAAAATTGGCTGCTTTTCCCAGGGCTCAAGGGGACTGGGATCCTTATTTAGTGTATGATGCCTTTCCATGTCCTTGCAGCCCCAGAGCCCTTCATCTTTCTGGAGCTATGTTTTAATGAAGAGCTTCATTAACAGTTGTACTCAAAGATCTGAGAGCTCTTTTCCAACCTGAATGATTCTATCCAAACCTTTTGTTTCAGCCCCCTTTTCTAGTCCCCTTTTTCAGTCCCTGAGATGTCCTTTTTTACCTTACACCACCTCTCTCATGCCATTTATTCATAAAAAAGCATCCCAGGAGTTAATTGACTTAATTTTGCTGCAGAGGGTGGTTATGAATATTTTTCCATTTTACATACCTGTGGAAATGAATCAATATAAAAGTACAAAGATATCTAAGAAAAGGAAAATAAATAAAGGGTAAGAGGAGAGAGAGTAGAGGAAAGACCCCACCATCCAGAAATGAGAGTTCATTGTTGCAACTTCGATATCTGTGGGTCAAAGTGATGATAACAGTCTTGATCCACTGAGGATGAGGAAACACAATGAGGCTGGATTGGCCCTTCAGCTCTGTAAAAATGAGCAGAAACCAATTTATCTTCATGGAAACTCCTGTTTTGGTGTGATGGAAAACCTTGGGAAAGCTTTGCCTGCAGATGCTGCCTCTGCAGGGCTCTGTCCATCCTGCTGGGTTGGACATCCAGCCAGCCCTGGGGTTGTGTGGCTAAAACAGCCCTGGGCATTAGGGAAGAATGTTTTTATTTTGTTTAGAAATACAGCTGAGATAAGCCAAAAAAGATTTTAACCCCTGCCAGAAGGGAAATGGGCAGAGTTAGGGTTCCAAAATGGGAGCTGCCAGTTAAAGAGGATGATTTAGTGAGGATCTGACTTGGTGCTGAGCTGGAAAACTTTGGCTGAAATGATCCACCAAGGCATGGAATGTCATTTTTCCTGCAAGAGACAGTATTTGCTGGCTTTGCAGCATCAGGGAGCTGTGCTGAGGGGCTCCATCCCCCTCTGTGTCCCTTGTTCCCTGAATTAGGGACCATCTGGGAAGCAGCTTTTGCCTCGGCTATCCGTGGTGCCAGACTGGGGAGAAATCCCGTGGGATGTGCAAAAAGCTGGCAAAAAACTCCTCAGGGCTATAAAAAGCAGAGGTTGCAGTCATTTCTTTTAAGCTGTGTAAATAATTAAAACCCTTCTCCTCTCTGGTGAGGGCTGTGTGGAAGCAGCAACTGATCATCGATACCTGTTCAGTTTGTGTGAGCTGGAACATTTAATATTCAGAAAAACTGAGATTTTAAGTGGCATTATTTGGCCTCTAATATGGAAGAGCTTTTTCTCTTCCTGCTGGAGAGTTTTGCTTTTCCCAGCATTCAGCCTTAAATAATTTGTCATTCTATTCTGAAGCCACTGCTAGTTTGTATCCAGCTCTATCAGATTTTCCTGATTGCTGTAATAAATAGGGGTGGAATTAGAAAACATCTCAGAAATCATTTGAAAATATGAGAGCCCAGCAAGAGAGCACGCAGGGTGATGTCCCTAAGTGAAGGTAAATGCTAAATATGACTTTGTTTATTGAGGAGGACTTGCTGTTTGTTTGCAGACTTGAATTATTCACACAGAGACCACACCAGGCAGACTTGGTGGCTGCTTCCCTCTGGAGAAAGAGCACTGGGAATGCTCTGTCACCCACCAGGGATATGTGAATGACCTTTGAAAGCCAGGTTGTTTTATTTAGGTAATAATCTCTGTGCTCTCCCCTTGCTCAGCTGACCTTTGGATGTGATAATGGGCTGGGGCATGTCAGATGGAAAACTTGGTGTGGAAAAGTCAGGGCCTCTGAAGGTGGCTGTTCTTCCAACAGCTGGCTGCATTTATGGAATTGTGGCTGTCCTCTTTGTTTTATGGAATTAGGGCTGTCCTGAGGAAGCAAAACTGCAGCAGAAATCTGAGATTTTTCTAGGATAACGAATTCCAGAGGAAGCAGAAATGCAATGTAGATGCCTCCATGTGCGTGGCCATTCCAGCTGCACGTGGTGGGAGCACTTGATGGTCTGGACCTTGGAAATATCAACCATTCCAGTGGCATGGATGGGAATCCTTCTCTCAGGAGCTGCTAGGAATACTCTGCTAATCCCAGAGCTTGGAGCTCCATGTGGTGCTGGCTCAGTGCTTTAACCAGAAACCTTGGCCAACTTTGAGGGGGGGGTCGAAGCAAAAGCAGCATTAAAACATTTCTGTGCATGCCTGGTGGTGTAAATTGGCTGTCCAGCACATTTTGGAGCTGTCCTGAGGGTTTATCTAAACAGCTTTTAAGGATTACACCACTGGCAGTTGGGCTATTTCTGCCCTGCTGTTATCTGCCGACTTAAATAACAGGGAGGCACTTGAACAAAATGTAATACAAATAAAACTGAGTGATTCTGCTGCTACAGGGAGCCAGTGATTTTGGAACTGCTGGAAACAGGTGTGAGATCATTTGTGCCTTTCCCAGAGCTGCAGTTCCCTGCTAGTCCAGTTCTGCCTGGCTGTACCTCAGCAGCTCCTCTGAGCTCAGACCTCACTTTTATATCCAAGAGTTTGTAAGGGGAAGGAAAGAAGGAGATGTAGAGCCAGTGAGTGATGAAGGGCAGGTATGTTGCTGGTGCTGGCACCCAGGGAAGGTCTGGCAGGAAAAGATTTGGGACCCAGAGGGAAGCACCAGGGCAGGAGATGGGACAGCGTTGTCTCCCTGCTGTCAAATTGTCTTGGCAAAGGCATTGCCAGATAAAGAAGTTTCTTCCCATTCACCCAAAAAACTTCTCAGGCCAGGATTTATGGGAGTAGCTCCAAGGTTTGGAAATGCTGGTTGTTTTAACTCAGGGGGAGGGGAAGGAGTAGAGGGTGGAGGTTTCTGTTTCAAAATGGGTGGATATTCATTGTTCTCGCTGCAAACATCAGTGAGTGTGGTACCCAAAAACTGCCCAGCAAATTCAGCTGATCCCAGGACAGAAATTGTGTCATACTGGGAGATGAAATTCAGTCACCCAACTGTGAAATGGAAGAATTTAATCCCACTTTAAGTGAAAAACACAGTGCAGCCCGAACTCCAAAGCTGCTGCTGACTCCTCCATCTCACCCACAGATGAGCCACCAAAACAAAGCATTTTTCTTCTTCCCTGTAGAAAACAATCACTTCTCCTGAGGGCTCAAATTGCTTTCCATACATAGCTTTCAGTCTAAATGTAGTCCCTCTTCCACTCAGGATTTCTACTCTCATCTCATCCTTTCCTGGGGAGCCCCTTCCAGGGCCTAAAGGGGCTCCAGGAGAGCTGGAGAGGGACTGGGGACAAGGGACAGAGGGACAGGACACAGGGAATGGCTTCCCAGTGCCAGAGGGCAGGGATGGATGGGAGACTGGGAAGGAATTTTTCCCTGGGAGGGTGGGCAGGCCCTGGCACAGGGTGCCCAGAGCAGCTGTGGCTGCCCCTGGATCCCTGGCAGTGCCCAAGGCCAGGTTGGACAGGGCTTGGAGCAGCCTGGGACAGTGGAAGGTGTCCCTGCCATGGCAGGGGTGGCACTGGATGATCCTTAATATCCCTTCATTTCCAAAGCATTCTGGGATTCTAGGAAAGGATTTAGGACGGTTCTCTGCCTTTTCTTCTCCAAGCTGTGGGACCCACAGTAGTGCTCCTGTTCTCCTGTTTTTAGGATCACCAGGAAGGTGCCAGCCTCCCATTACAGTAATATATACCATAATACTGAGTAATGGAAGTTTATTTAAAAAAAAAAAAAATATCCTGGTGCTTCCAATATTATTTATGGATCTTGAGAAGCTGCCACCATGTAATATTATTATTATTATTATTACTACTATGACTACTACTACTACTACTACTTTTTTTTTCTCATGTGCTTGTTTGCAGCACTTGGGATGCCAGAATGGTTTAGGTTGGAAGGGACCTTAAACCCCATCCAGTTCAATGGGCTGGGACACCTTCCACTAATCCCAGGTTGCTCAAAGTCCATCCAGCCTGGCCTTGGACCAGATTTAGGGCATCCCAAACCCCACACTGGGCAGTGCACTTGGATTTCCTAGCTATGCTCTGCTCCACTTACATTGATTTGCCCTCAGTTGCACTTGCTCCATTTTCTCAGTATCTCACTGAACACTCCATGAAATGATTTGAGAAGTGCTGAGCTCTAAATCTTTAAATCATCTGGAAAAAAAAGTTGAAAAAAAAAAAAAAAGCAAAGACAGTTGTCATGATTTAGCTGATCCCACAGTTTCTGCAGAGGTATAACAGGATGAAACATCAGAAATATAGATAAGATGACATTGTGAATATGTGTGATAGCTCAGTGCCTGTAAACCTTGAAAGAGGAGATGAAAGCCTGATCTGGCCCATTATGTTGGACATTAATGTAAAACTGCCTGGAGGTTTTTAATGGGGCTTTTGTTATTAAATTTCTGATGCGAGTTAAAAGCCCCTCATTCATGGCTGTATTTAAAATTCATTTTAGTGATGGAGTGAGGTGTTCCTGGCTCTGTCTGCTCAGCAAAGCAGCACAGGGAGATGTGTTTGAGCCCTGTCTTTGCTATCTCTTGGTTTCCTGTCATTTCCTGTACAATTGTTGGGTTGCTCTGTAGAAAACATCAGATAACATCATTTATTGATCACAGAGCGAGGGATTAGAGTGATACCATGAGCATCAAAGTGTGCAATTGGAATCTGCTCAGCTATTGATGATCTGTGTTGAACAACTGTGCTATACCTCCCCCAACCCCTTCAGAGCTCCAGGTCCTGATCTGAGTCTGTCACAGACAGGTAGAGAAATTATTAAAGAAAAGCCTCATAAAATTAAGCCTTGCTCTGCTAAATTAATAGCTGGCCTGTCACTTCTAAGTGCAGCTAAGTATTTTGCAAGTTCCCCTGTGGAAACAAACCTGGGAATGAGAGTTTGTTAACATAACAATCTATTCCTAGGGTGAAAAATAAGTGCACCTGTAGAAACAATAAGATCTGTCTCATGAGAATCAGTAGAGAAAATATGTAAACTAACCAGAAATACAGAAGTTTGATAGATATGCAAAATACCATGTACTGACCAATGTGGATGTATTATCAACAAATAAGATTTGACACAGAGCCTTCTAATAATCCTATAAAATATAACCTACACAATAACAATTTGGCTTTTCCTTCATGAAGATAACGGAATCTTGGCTAACTTATTACAACATTAGTCTCGGATTAAATCTCAGAGCTGGGTGCATTTCCATCCCAAGATGCTTCCTCAGCAAGGTGCATTCCTCACACACAGATCCTTATTCCTTCAGCCCTCTGGAGGCTGCTCCTGTACAGGAGCGATCTCATTCCTCTTGGAGGGCACCATGGAATTCCCATGGCTTGGAACTCTTTGAGGAGCCCCAAATGGGAGCAGGGCTGGCAGCAGCCCAGCCCAGGGCTGGGACTCTTGGAACACACAGGGAAATTGCCAGGGAGTCCCTGCAGATGCTGGCTTGGCACAAAATAAAGAGCCTCCACTCGGCTGCTTTGAAACATCAGCTGTGCCCTTAAATTCCCCCACTTCCAGCTTCCCAGTCATTTCCTACACTCAGGGAGTGAGTGCCTGCAGTTCAGCTTTGAAAGCTGATTTACCAACCCCACTGCTCCAAATCAGCTGTTTTAATAAGGATGCAGGAGCTGAGTTGTCATATTTTGCATCTGGGTCAGATTCAGACATGAAAATATTTAAGAGTTGAGCAAGTGCTTAGTGAGGATGTGACCTCCTGCTTGGAAAAACAGCAGATCCAGGAGAAAATGCTGCTCCAAGGCTTTTGGTCCCTGCTGCTCACACGTGCCCTTGCTAAGTATTGAAGCTGACATTTAAAGCAAAAAGGATTTGCTGTCATGTTTTATGGTTGCAAAGGGTAAAGTCCTGCCGGAGTGAGCCTTGCACTTCCCAAAGTCTCCTGAGAATGAAATATATTCGTGTTAAATATGAATATTAAATAATAAAATTAAATATATGATATTTAGCTGCTTTTAGTTGGTTTTAGCTGGTTTTTCTTGCAACCAGCTGTAACTCTGGTCGTTTGAACTTCCTTTTACTGAGTTTGGGAAATGCAGCAGCAAAATGAAGAATATTTCCTCCTGTTTCTATTTGTGTTTCAACCTTTCTGTTGTTTCTCAGGCAGGCAGGTTTTTATCAGTGCCTCGTTATCCAACTCCTTGGAAATGGAGAAACCACTCAGACTTCTCAGGGGAGCCAGGGGAGGTGTAAAGGCTGGGAACAAGTAGTGCTGTACCTTCCCTTTCCTGGTGGGTTGGTGATGGTTTGAGGTGGGAGTCTCTAGACTCAAGTGTCCTTTTGTGTGAATCTCTTTGCATGGCTTCAAGCATTTTGCAACATTGTTTTAAACACAGCTGGGGGAAAGAAATTCAAATATTTGTTTAACCTCCAGCATATCCTGTGCCGTTATACAGAGGAGCTGAGCATAAGAGAGCTGAGCTTGGGGGGTGCCAGGGGCTGCATTGCTCAAAAACTCAACAGGAGCTGCTCCAGTGAATTCTCCTTTTGGGTCAGTGAGGGTTGGATGGCACAGCCTGGATTGGAAATTAAAATAATTGCAAACACCTCAGCTGTTTGAAAGTTTTCCTAATTTTCCCCAAGTTTCAGGGGATGGCAGTGCTTAGGAAAAGAACGTTTCTAGCAGAGGGCATCACTCCTTCTGCTGCAGGAGAGGTTGATCTGTGTCACCCCTTTGGAGAAAGCACAACAGAGGTGCCCAGGGGTAAACACTCCTGGAATATTTGTAAATGGCATTGAACATGTCTCTAGGAAAAAAAAAAAAACAAACTCAATCATATTTTATTATGATTCTAATAACTTCTAAAAACTCTCCAGGGCTTGGGATAGATTATAGTCCCATGAGTCTCTCTCTCCCATTTCCAGTGTTCTTGTTGGGAGGAATCCTGCTGTCATGTTGGACTCGAATTGATAATTTCAAAGTGATAATTTTCAATCAACTTGATAATTATCCTGAAGTCCTTCAATTTAAAAAAAACCCTTTCAGTGTTAAAAAATAAAATTATCGAGGACCACTTTCAAGATACATCCAAAAGCATGCAGCCTGCTCTTTCCTCAGAAACCCATTTTTCTTTGTACACAGACCTTCAATCCTTGTGCCAATACTCATTTACAATTATGAAGTCCACCTGAGAAGGTCCTAAATTAGTGTTTGTTGGCCCATTCCCACATTGCAAAGCTCCAGTGTTGAGGGATGAGAATCCAGAGTGACTTGGGGTGATTTGGGGGAGTCAAGATCAGACCTGTGAATGAGGAGCTGGGGTTTTTCTGCCTCCAAAATGGAATAATCCAGAAAACAGCTCAACTTCAGCAAGTGGGATCAACCTCTTCAAATTGGGGTGATTGGGGGAGTCAGGATCAGGGCTAGGAATGAAGAGCTGGGGTTCTGCTGCCTCCAAAATTGAATAATGCAGAAAACAGCTCAGTTTTCAGAAGTGGGATTGATCCCTTCCCAGTGAGTTTGGGCATTATCATTTGTGTGCCATTTCTTTATTTGATAAGGTGCAGCTTTATCTGACTCTGCCCTTAGAAAAGCCCAGTCCCATTAGTGATATTTATTTGTCTAATAAAACACAACATTGCCAGCTTGGACCTGTTCATTTGTATTTTACACTTCTGCTCTTTACTCTCAGTTTCTATGGGAACCTGGGCTGTTACAGCAATGGGGAATAAAGAGATGAGGAGAAGTCTTGGAAAACACAACTCTGTTTCTCCTCTGAATTGCCAGGCACTCAGCTTAGATCCAAATAAACTGGGAAAGGAGCAATCAAGGCAGGAGAGTTGATAATCATCAAGTCCCTCCTTGCTGAAACATCTCAGTTATGCTGTTCTACTTGGAAAATCCAGGTGTGATGCTGAAAAGCTGGGATTGAGGAGGAGATAACAGGTTGTGGTGCTTGGCTTTATTGCTATTTTAGTGGAGAGTGCTCCAGTGCAACTAAAAATTTTATCAAAGCCCTCTCTTTTCAGTGTAATTAATTACAGCTGATGAGGTGGAAATGTGATTCATGTAAAATTCTGTACATGAGAAACACACTCCAGGTCACCCATTCCAGGGGATCCTTCAGGATCTGCTGCTTCTCTCAGTGATTAATGCAGATGAGCTGAAATAATGAGCAGGAAATAATTAGGAAAATCCCCTTAAGGACATTCCTTGCAGCACCATGATGTGAATTCTGGACAAGATGCTGGGCTCGATGATCTGACAAATCTTTTCCAACATAAATGATTCTGTGTTTGCGCTACATCCTGACTGGGAAGGATGTGGGTGCAGTGCTCTGAATGCAGAGTGTCAACAAGGTGAGGATGAATTTTACATCTACCAGGAGGTCTGTGTTTAAAATCCAGCAGATTTAGTGAGGATATAAACAACAAAAAGGCTTTTGAAACAGTTGGCCCAGAGCAGCTGTGGCTGCCCCTGGATCCCTGGCAGTGCCCAAGGCCAGGTTGGACTTTGGGGCTTGGAGCAGCCTGGGATAGTGGAAGGTGTCCCTGTCTATGGCAGGGGTGACACTGGATGGGCTTTAAAGTGTCTTCCAAACCATTCCAGGATTCTGAGATCTCAGCAAAGTCACTTGCTCAATACCAGCAGAGCCTCTGATGTTGGAGGCTCCAGGAGAACAGCCTTTTTTCACAGCCCTTGGGCTGAAATTGGCTCATCCTCCCATCCCTGAATCCAGGGGAGGGGTTTGGAGCCTTGGCAGCTTTGGAAATACCACGGTTGCTGTCAAAAGGCCTCACATAGAAAGCCTCAAAATCCACTCTGCTTAAAAATAAACAGAGAACCACATGTTTTGTGCCTTAATAAGCTAAAACATTGGCACCTACTTAAAAAGCCAATTTTGGTTTAGTCCTGGGGGATGCAGACACTCCTAATCCCCATGTATAGCTTACAGAGGAGCTCTGCCCCCCCTGCCTTGCCTGGTGTTAATCAGGCTGAGGTGCCTGACAGAAAAATCTCACAGAATTATGTTTGTTTGGCGCAGAGCTGAGTTCAGGCCTCCCCTGATTCATTTTCAGTCAAAGGGAAGCTCATCTGAAACCTCCACTGCTAATTCCAGGAAAGGAAGAAGGCATTAAGGCTCTCCTGGGAGTTTCAAGTGACAGCAGAGCCATTAGCAGAGGGGAAGTGCAGGAAGATGATCTTTATCAGAAACCACACATTTGACTGTATAGTTCAACCCCAGGAATCACTGTTTACCCTTTGGTTAAGGATTTTTTTATTACATTTTAAAAGAAATGTTTCTGGGCTTCTCATCCTCTCAGCGAGCAGCAGGTAGAGTTTGGGTGTTCACTAAAGGTGCTGACAGAGTAAAACCTACTTGTAAAGGAAGAGCTGATCCCCTTTGAAAACAGAAATGGGCTTTTGGAAAGCTTTTGTGTAGACTGACCACTGGAGAAGTGAAGGCCTTTATAAAGAGTTTCTCTCCATCTTTCTTGGGGAATCCCTTCAGGCACTGGAAGGCCACAATTAGAGCTTCTCCTTTCCAGGCTGAATAATCCAAATTGTCCCAGCCTTTCCTCCCAGCAGAGCTGCTCCAACGCTCTGATCATCCTGGTGCCTCCTCTGGACTTGCTCCAACAGCTCAAATCCTTGCTGTGATCTGGGTTTAGTCTGGAATGCTCACACAAAGGGATCATCCCCTTGGGAGGGCCAGGATTCCTGCTGGAAAAGCACAAGGAGGGTGGGTTTGGTGTGCAACATTCTGCTCCTTCTTGTGACACCTTTCCAGGAGCGCCTGTGAACCCACCATGCCTCCAGAGGCTGCCAGAATATTCCAGGGAATATCACCATGTGCTTGCTGTGCTTCTTCACCTGCTTCCTGTTCTCCTGAGGAGAAAAATGGGCCTTTGACCTGATCCTAGACATCCCATAGGTGATCTGCCCTAGGGTACATCTCCAGTGTATCTTCATTTTCCACATCAGGAAATAAATCTGAAGAGAGGAAGAGAATTAACCAGAATTCATAAAAAAACCATGTCTGACACCATCCTGCTCTCTCCCATCTTCTGGGAACAACTGGCAGAGAAGGAGCCCAAGTGGGAAGAGCTCCAGCTGCAGAATTATTTTCCCTTTAAGGAGCTAACACAGGGTCTTTATAGCATAGAATTAGGCTGGAAAAGTCAGGTATTTAATGTGGAGAAGAGATCCTAGAGCAGGGCATGTTCAGCATGATCCCAGCTATTAAACACTCAGATAGTCCAAAAACTCTGGATTTTAGTGAAATGATGTCTCCCTTTACTAAATACATCTTGAAAACGCTGAATTGTGGCAATTTTCAGGCTGGAGAGTCCCAGCTTGCTCAGCCATGACTCCAGTGGTGCTGTAGTTTGTATAAAGCCAGACTGATTTCCTGCTGCTTTCATGGTGATCCCTGACATTCCATCCTTCTTCCAGCCCATCAGCAAGGAGCTGATGCTTTCCTGGGGTTGTCTTGAGAGGAATTGTCATCCCAGACCCTGGTTTTGGCATTGGAAGTTTGGGTTATTTTTTTCTGTCTCTGTCTGATTTAATCTTTATTGGAAAAGCACTAAGGTGCTTCTGCCAGGCTCTTCCCAAGGTCCTTTTGCAGCTCATTTTGGTTCACTCTGTTTCTTTTCTGCTGCTCTGAGTGGCTGAATGTTCACAGAAACCTTTTAGGAACCTTTATTCATCTGAATTTTGACTCCATCAAGCAGCAGCAGCCCCAGCCTCAGGGTCACAGGTGGTGGCCTCCTGCTCTCCAGAGCAGTTCTTTCTCCATGAAAAAACCTCTCCTTTTGTCTCCTGGCAGCTTTGTGTCTTTAATGGCCTTTGCTGGGGAACATTCTGAGGGAGCTTTTGGAAACCACATGAAATCTGTCAAGCAGATCAACCTTAAGTGTGACCCCTTCAGGAAACTCCGTATGTCCCATTGTGGGAGACAGTAAATCAATTTTATTCTACTCTTGATGAGAGTTTTCACTAAGAAAGATAGAGTCAATACAAGCCAGAGGTCTCCAGGTCAGCTCTGCAAGACTGTCACAGAGCCCCAGGGTCACTGAGGCTGGAAAATCCCTGCCAGCCCATGGAGTCCCAGCTGTGCCCAGTGCCCACCTTGTCCCCAGCCCAGAGCACTGAGTGCCACCTCCAGCCCTTCCTGGGACACCTCCAGGGATGGGCACTCCAGAGCTCCCTGGGCAGCCCCTGCCAAGGCCTGAGCAGCCTTTCCATGGAGAAATTCCTGCTGCTGTCCAAGCTGAGCCTCCCCTGGCCCAGCTTGAGGCCCTTTCCCCTTGTCCTGTCCCTGTTCCCTGGCAGCACAGCCCGACCCCCCCTGGCTGTCCCCTCCTGTCAGGAGTTGTGCAGAGCCACAAGGTCCCCCCTGAGCCTCCTTTTCTCCAGGCTCAGCCCCTTTCCAGCTCCCTCAGCCCCTCCTGGGGCTCCAGCCCCTTCCCAGCTCCGTTCCCTTCCCTGGACACGCTCCAGCCCCTCCATGTCCTTCCTGGATTGGGGACCCAGGACTGGACACAGCCCTGGAGGTCCCTCAGCAGGGCCAGCCCAGGGGACAGGCCCTGCCCTGGGCCTGTGGCCACCCCATGGCTGGCACAGGCCAGGGGCCATTGGCCTCGTGCCCCCCTGGGCTCCTGTCCAGCCCTGGCACAGCCCCCCAGGGCCTTTCCCCACGGGCCCTTTGCAGCCCCTCTGCCCAGCCTGGAGCTGCAGGGCCTGGGCTGACCCCAGGGCAGGACCCGGCACTTGGCCTTGCTGAACCTCAGCCCATGGATCCAGCCTGTCCTGATCCCTCTGCAGAGCTTCCTGCCCTCCAGCACAGCCACACTCCAGCCAGAAATATTTTTTAAAAGTTTTTTTGTCTCCTGAGGAAGAAGTGAGGGTGTAAATCTCCTTCTCCATGCAGATGTATGGAATTCAGTATATGTGTGCTATCTACAGAAAAATTATGTCAGGAAATTAGGGGACCCTGGAGAGCTGCAGGCGATGCAGGGAGGCAGAGGGACACTGGGAGGGGAGGCATGGCTGTGGAGACAAACTGTGAATGCTGCAGTTGTTTGATGAAAATAATTAGGATGTTTTGAAAAAAACATCCTGCTAATTATCCTGTTGCATAAAAGCAGAACAGAAACCAAGTGAGGGTGTGGAGGAGCACAGGAATGTCCCCAAAGGCCGGGCCTTCCTAGGGGCTGTTTAAAGATGTGCGACGATGGGCTGAAGGGTCGTCCTTGGAAACGTGGGATATTCCTGCCCTCCAGTGGAAGTATGGGAAAGTGCTGGAGAAGGGATGGGAATCTTCAAAGGGATGCTGAGAAACCCTCAGGAAGCTCCTTGCTTTTGATCCTCTGTCCTCTGAGGTGCCCCTGGTGTTGTGTACCAGAGCCCTTGGTCCCCTCGGCGTTCTCCACCCCAGAGCTGCTGCTGTGCCTGTGTCCCATTGAATTTTCCAGAGCTGGAGTGAGATTCCAGTGTTGGGAACATGGCTTGGAGGGGTTTTTGGGGGAGCTCTCATTTATGCAAGTTCAGCGCCTGGGCTGGCACAAGCGCTTCTCCAAACCCAGCTGAGTGTGTGGGAGGTGTTTTAGAAAATGTTGTGCTCCATCAGAAAAGCAGGAATCGTGTTGAACTGCTGGGATGTGCAGGATTTGGTGGCTGGATTCCCTACATGAGCCAGCTTGCATCCCTTTCCCAGCCAAGGAGTTACCTGAGGTAAAAAAACCCCTGGGAGTTCAGGTGGTTTGTTTGGTTCCTTGTTTTTCTAATCCCTTCCTGATTAGCACAGGATAATTAATATTCCAATGTTGTCAGAACACTTGGGAGTTTCTTCTGTGGTGAATTTCAGCACAGCAGCAGCGGAGCAACGAGAACTCTGTTTCTGCCTGGCTGCCATGTGTTAAATAAATAAATAAATGCCTGATAAGAACTTCCTTTTGTCTGGTCGAGACAAGCTGTAAGATTGAGCAGCTCCTGTCTCACCATGTCAGACACAAACAGCTTCCAGGGCAGGCTGAGAAACACAGCTCTGGGTTTTAGTGCTCTTAGACACTACAGGGAGGGGTCTTGAGTTTCCCAGTTTATCCCAGTTCTGTGCAGATCTGCTAGAAGTGCCTCAGTGCATCCAGCTGGGTCCTGTCTCTGCCCGTGCCCTCCAGCAGGTGTCCAGAAGGGGGAGAAGAGCAAAGAGGTGATTATTGATTTATTAATTGGCAGCCTCTGGTCTCCAGTGATTTGGGACTCAGGCACTTCCTGCTGTCAATAGATTTGAGCATTCCTTGGTGGGTTTCTCTTCCCTGAATCTGCACAGCTGCTCTCCATGGCACACCCTGACCTTTTCAACTTTGATCATCTCCTCACAGTTGTCTTTTCCCCTAGCACAGTCCAGATCTGTGCTCCTCACCATCACTTTCCAGTACCTTTTCCAACCTTACTCCTTAGCTTTTGAGGTGACTAAGGTGGAGGAATGGCCATCACCACCTGCTTATGCAGGATTTTTTTCCCCCTCCCTTAATTCCTACAGGATTTCAAGTGTAGGTATTACCTTGTCCCTTAGTATCTTTAATTTCTCGTTCAGTTTTTCACCTTGGCCTTTTGTGTGCTGCTTTTGGTGATTTCATATCCTTGACCAATGCTGTCACTTCACTTCTTCTCCTTGTTTTTCAGCTCAACCCTAAAGATGTTCAACAGGAAGGATCTGAGCACTGCTGGCCTCCCTCCATTAGGAAAATGAGCCATGCATTTCCTATTTTGAACTTTGTTTTAATCAATGCACAGACCTTTCTTCTTATATCCTTTCTGCAAGAGCCTTTCAAACCTTGTCAGATGCCGTTAGGAAATCCAAGCCAACTGTATCCAGCAGATCTCTCCTTCCCATGTGCCTGGGGACTCCTTCAAAGAGCTCCAGTAGGCTTGGGAAGCTCCTTGGCACTTCCCCAAAGAACTCGGATTTATCCATGTGTCAAGTGCTTCTGTTAGGACAGATGTTGGGTTTAGGGGACCAGAGGGCTCTGGATCCCATCAAAAAGCCACTTCCATCCTGGAGGTCACACAGAAGTGCTGGGAGAGGCCCATCTGGTCCCTTGGTCGGCTTGGGTCCCCTCCTGACACTTCAATGGGGTTCCCCTGGAGCTTCCCTGGGAAGGAAGATGTGCTGGGAGGCTCTCCCCAAGACCTTCCACGTTGAGCCCAGGGGTAAAAAGTGCAGTGAGCTTCTCCCACATGGCTTTGTTCTCCTCGGTGGGCTCTTTCCAGAGGGTCTCTGTAGGGTCTCTGCAGCCCATGGTCAGGCTCGTGCTGCTCCTGTGGTCAGGAAGGGTTTATTATTTGGTTTGAAGCCTTTTGAAGTTGTTATTTGCCTTTTTTTGTTCTGTCTTATGGCATTTTTCCTTTCAACTGGACATGATTTGGTTCTTTTTTCTTTCCTCTTTCTTGATTTGTTTGAAATGACTTCATATTTGAAGGGTGCTCTTGCTTTTAATATCCTGGCTCCTGCTGGCACTCAGCCACTCCAAATTCCTACTGGCCTCTCTAGAACCACACTGGGTGTGTTGGCTGTGTCCAGATCCCCACGTGCCACTGCTGAGATTTCATTCTCCTCATCAGCTCCTTCAGCTGCTCTTCGAACTCCCTTTTGTGACTTTTTATGTGGTGCTTTTACATGAAACCTCTCTCCAGCAGTGTTAGATCATGATTTTTCTCTTACAAGGAGGTTCTCCTAAGGGTAGGACTTTGAATTGGGCCTGGCTTATCTTTTGTTATCTATCGTAGATAGGTTGTGGCTGCCCAATCCTTGGAAGTGTCCAAGTCAGGTTACACAGGGCTTGGAGCAAGTGGAAGTTGTCCTTGCCCATCACATGATGATTTTAAGGTCCCTTTCAACCCAAACCAGATCACAGCCACCCTTGCTCATCCTTTGGGTGGCCAGAAATCTCATCCTAATTCCCTCCTTCCTTGTTTACACTGGAATTTCCATCTACAGTTGATTTGATAATTTGTTTGTTAAGCTGATTTAGCACAATAAATTACTCTTTTCTTAGGACAGGCTGTTTGGTGTAGCCTTCCTGTATCCAGCATCTTCTGGGGGTGTAATTCTGTCATCCCAGAGATGGCCCTGCCATTCCCCTGTGCCAAAATAACCTTCCTGAGAGCTGAGACCTTCTAATTCTCCTGTTTGTCACCCTTAGACCTTTCTTGGATGTTAGTGCATGCAGAGGTGCTTTGGTTTTCCTGCTTCTCCAGATTTTCTCCAAATGCACCTTTCATTCTTCTGCCTTTTCCTGCCTTTTGCCAGGTAAAGGTTGTGTGTGTGGAGGTGTTGAACTCTTCCTGCCTCTGCAGAGTCCACCCCACGTGGAGCCAAAAGGACCTGCATGGCCCAAGCCCTTGATTTTGCTTTCCAAAGCGATGCTCACACAAAAAGCAAAATCTCAGCAGGTAACTCCAATTAGAAGTGGGTTTGGAGCAGGGGGACTCCAGGATGGGGTTGGTTATGTGGGACTCAGGTTCAGTGAGCTCTTCCCACATTTCCATCTGTCTGCCAGAGTGAACAAGGGGAGAACCAAGCCCCTCTTTGTGAGGGAAAAGCTGCTTCTTGCCTGCTCCCACTTTTCCAGTAGGATTTTATGTGATATTCCTTCCCTTCTTGCCTTCCTCTTCCATGTCGCCTCTTTTTCCCCAAGTCAATTAGGATGGAAAATGCCAGATGGAACAGCTTCCACCAGCAGTGGCAGCATGGCTGGAGCACTCTGGCATTGGCCAGAGGGAGAAAGATGGAGGGACAGGACATAGGGAATGGCTTCCCACTACCAGAGGGCAGGGATGGATGGGATATTGGGAAGGAATTGTTCCCTGGGAGGGTGGGCAGGCCCTGGCACAGGGTGCCCAGAGCAGCTGTGGCTGCCCCTGGATCCCTGGCAATGCCCAAGGCCAGGCTGGACAGGGCTTGGGGCCACCTGGGGTAGTGGAAGGTGTCCCTGCCATGGCAGGGGGTGGCACTGGATGGGCTTTGAAGTCCCTTCCATTCCAAATCATTCTGTGATTCCATGAAATGCCCCTCAGCAGCCCTTGGAGAAGGAACACAAGTTCTCTCAAGGTAGAGCTCTGCATCTTAGCAGCTGCCAAGCTGGAATCCCTCTTGCAAGGGATTTTCTCCCAGAGGATTTGGACAATTGGAAAAAAGAACCGAGGACAAAACACTGACAGAGCTGTCTGAAACTCCTGGGACTTGAACAAATGCACAATAAGTGGTGAACACAGCGAGTTGGACAAATAAATGTGTCTGACATCATCAATTTATTGATCTGTTCCCCACATTCTTTAAAAAATTTAAGAAGAGAAAGCTGCAACCAGGTTGCCATGGTGACCTTTCCCACGCGGGTCCTGCCTGGAGGCTAGAGGCAAAAGGGCTCCTTGGAGTTGATGTGCTCAGCTGAGACATTTTTGGGGTTCTTGGGGTCTAATTAGCACTTTGCAATTAGCTGGGGAGATTTTGTAGAGCACAACTGTGATTTGAGCAATTTCAAGGTGTAATTAGGCTGAGCTGTCCTGGAGATTATGTCTGAATTTCCAAGGATGGAACTGAGGCTCTTTCCCAATGAATCCCAACAATTTTCCCTAAAATACCTTTGGTGTTGTTCAATGGTACCTTCAAATCCAGTTTGGTACCTGGGATTTATTGCCCTTGCAGAGTTCATTTGGAATTTTAATGCAAAATTCTTGTTTTCCTCAGTATCCATAGCAGCCTGGGTTCCCCTTGGTGTTTTCCAAAGAAAAAAAAAATCCCCGAGGGATCTGTAGGTATTGCCTCTGAATTCAGTCAGAAAAGTGAAAGAAAACGCCCTTGATGCCTTCTTTTCCAAAGAGATTTTATTGTCTACAGATCCAAACTGTTGAATCTGAGACTAGTGAGGAGAAAAGAGGGAATTCAGGGAATTGTCTCCTTCCTCACCAAAATACTCATTTTTTCCCCCTTCTAAATTATTCAAGGGCATTAAAGATCACTGTGGGAGGTTTATTTTCCACAGCCTTTGTGTTATTCCTGTAGGAGTTGAGGGGTTGGGTGTTCTCACAGAAATCTGAATTTGCTGAGTCTGGGGGTTTAAACCCCAATTTGCCCAGGAATCCATGATTTGAATATGAATTTATTTACTGCTCTTCCATTTTCTATCAAATATTCTGTTTGTTGGAATGAAATGAGGTTGTCAAGGTCCGAGTGCAGCACTTGAGGTGCCGTGAGAGGTCTTCTGCTTTTCCTCAGGATTTTGTTCACTGGGCCAGGATAGAATGTGATATGAGGCATTTCTTTGGCCTCCAGCTAAAATCATCCAGAGTTAAGACAAGAGACCAGGAAAAAAGGAGGGAAAAGAGAAGGAACAACCCCCATCCTTAAGCAATATCCTTTAATACTGCACAGAACAGGAAACTCCACCAGAGGAAGGAATACTCCACATCCTCCCTCCGCCCCTTTTAATTAAAATGGATTAAAATCTGGGGGGTTTAATCAGACTATTCTGTAGGGTGTCTTGTTTGAACTATTTCAGGACATTTTGGCATGAGGAACAGTACAAATGTTGTTTTACCCAGAGCTGAATCCAGCAGTTCCCAGAGCAGGAGGTGGGAAGAGTCCTGTTGGAAGCATGGAGCTGTTTCCTTAGGAGTTCAGGACGAATGTGTGCATCTGGAAAAGAAACACACATTTCCATGGGGATCTCCCTGTGACTTCCAGAGAAAATCAAGGGACTGTGTTCCCTAAAAACCCTCTTTGTGCTCTCCTGAGAGCACTTGGCTCAGATCTCCACCGAGTTCCCATCAGCTGGCATTTTCTATCCCATTTTTTTTTGGCTCTTCCACCAAAATTGTGGCTTTTTCTGGCCCATCAGCATCTTGTGGATGTGTAATGGACAATTCCACAACTTGGGTGCTGGAGCTGGAGAGTGGAGGGTTGGGATTTTGGGAGCTCAGACTCTTGGGAACTGTTGTGAGCTTTAATTGTGATGAACTTCTCTGTCTTACAAGAGGAGAGGATTCTATGTGAATATCTGGGAAAAGGAAAAAGGATGAAATTTGCATTTGAAGAGGTTTTCTCTCAGATGAGGTCCCACTGTGGGGTGGGAGGCACTGAACCCAGCAGCATAAGATGTTTAATGAGGTATCACCAATCTCTAGGCATGTTTAGGGCTTCAACAAACCTCACTTCAGAAAATCCAGACTTTTCAAAGAGCCTGGATGAGGAGAAGCACTTTCTGAGCTGCTTTGGCTGCATTTCAGTGTGTCCAGTTACAATTCTGGGTGAGAACTGTGCAACATCCAAGTCTTCAAAGCCCCATAATGCCAACAAATCTCTTTGTTTAACTACTGAACTAACCTGGGATGAGCTCAGCTTGCTGCAACAGCACTGTACTGTGTTTGTTGTGCTGAGCTCTCACTGAAATTTATTTGCTTTTAAAAAGGGAGAGGGGACAAATGAACCTGGGAGGTTTTTAGCCCTACATTTTTAGTTTCAGATCTCGTTCCCCTTCCAGAGGAAGTTAGAGATGCCATGGCTTTAATGTCTGGTTTAGCTGCCACTCAAAGCTCCCTTTCTGTAAGAAAATCTGAAGCAGGGAGTGTGCAGTTTTCTCCTGCTGTGAAAGGCTCTGGGTTCAGGTACTGGGGCATACAAGAGAAATTCCCAGCCCTTAAACCATGGACTTGAAAAGAAATCCAGCCCTTTTTTTCCATGCAATGGTCTCAGCAACTGCATCTTCAAACCCAGTGGCACCACCAGCACATGGCTTTTAAAAATCCCAAGGAAAAGGCTCTTGGTTTGGATTTTTGAAGGTGTCAGATGTGGAAGGCAGTGAGAGGAGCAGCTAAATCAGGAGTTAAAGCCACCTCAGAAGGATGGGCTAGAAGGAGGATACCTGACCTAAGGAATACCTGGGTTATCATTCCCATCTGTTAGCCCTGGATCCATCCACAGATCCATCCTTTCACTCTTCCAGTGTGGTTTGCAATTTAAAAAAAAAAAAAAATTGAGAGTAGAAGATGAGTTTGGTGTTCTCCTTCTTGGTCTTCCTTGGGGTAGGGCAGCAAATCCTCATCTGGAGGTAAATCCTCTCTGAGCAGCCAGGGTCAGTGGGTTGCACCGTAGCATCCATCCCTCCCTGGACTGGGAGCATTTAATAAGAAATAAATTGTGGCTGCCCCATCTTGGAAGTATTCAAGAAAGGGTTGGGAGCAGTCTGGTCTAGTGGAAGGTGTTTGGAACAACAAGATCATGAAGGTCCTTTCCAAGCCAAACTATTCCATGATTCCCCTTTAGAATCTCACTAAACCATAAGGAGAGGGCTTTTAATGGGCACAGAAATAAGGTTTGATTTTGGGATGTATTTCCCTCCTCACCCCACCTGTGGATGTCAGGCTCACTTCAACTGTGTCTCCTTGCAGGCTGGCTCTGATTATCACCATCCAGGTGCTGCAGTTCCACTTTTCCCAGTTTTTGCAGAGATTCTATAATTTCCATATTCAGAAATGCATTTCCTCAGTGACGGGTGAGGTAGTGACCAGGATCTCCAAAAACCCAAGCAAGAGGCTGCTTGTTAAACAAAGCTGATGTCTGGCAGTGAGGAGGGCTCCCAAATTCTGGGTTTATCTCCCCAAATTGGTGACATTTGCTTGGATCAGGGTGGTTGGTTCTTTTGGAATTTGGTTGCAATTCCTGGCTGGCTGGCAGCCTGCAGGTGGAGAGGAGCCAAGTTTTCTCTGGAGATGACAGTTTGCTAACAGATGTCTGATGTTTCCCAACATGGTTAGGATGGGAATCAGGAGCTACTTCAGCAGAGCTGAGCAGTTGGGTAATTGCAAACCTTTACTCCTCACATTTTCTCGTTTATCAGCTGCCGGGGGAACTCAGTTGTTTCATTATTTTTGTTGTTGTCCATAGTTTTAGGAGGCAAAGCTTGAAATATCTCTCAGAGCAATCACCATCCTAGGAGGCAGGGGCTCAGTTAATGCTGGGAAACCTCCAGGAGTGTGAGGAGCCACAGGATTTCCTCTCCCCTTGGGCACAGCATTGCCCAGATATTTGGGCTGTGGCTCCTGCACTGCCATTTCAAAGGATTGGGATATTGGAAGATGGAATTTCCTCCTGAGCCACCTGATTGCTCTGGTGTCTTGTACATGGTGCCTGTCCCTCCCAAGAGGAGGCTGAGGCCAGGCAGCTCCTCAGGAACAGGTATTTTATTTGGAGGCAGGGAAATGGGTGTTCCCAAGCCCCAGCCCTTCCAGATGAGCTTTCAGGAGGTTTCTGCCGTTCAGATTCACAGGAAATCTGGGAGAAAAGCTTGGAGGCTCTGCAGGATGCTCCTGCCTAACTCAGAGCTGATCATCTCCTGTGCTGCTCTCTGAGGTCCCACTCTGCTGTCAGCTTCAGGAGCGGGCTGTGAGCTCTGCCAGGGGTGGGCTAGTCTCAGTAGGTGACAGAAACCTGCTTCAATAAGCAAAAAGTTCCATTAGGAGCACACTGGGAGTTGATTCCTGGTGTCCCACCAGCTCCTGTGAAAAGCTCAGCCTTCATTTTAAAAGCTCTTTATTAAAGAACAGACTGTTTGTTGATTTTGGATCACACGTTCCCTGTATCTTTTCTTTTTGTGCACTTCCAGCTAGAATTTTCCAGGCGTTTTGACCTGGGATGAGCAGCACAATTACCAAAATATCCAGGGAAAGGTTCTTTCTTAATTACAGCTAATTCCACTGGAGACAAACAAGCCCAGAAATCCCAGTGCAGGAAGTTCAGGCCTCATGTCTGCACAGCTCCAGTGTGTGCCTGTCATGCCACTTGTGCCTCCAAGGTGTCTTCCCAGCACTCCTCTCATCAATTAATTCAGGAATTTGAACTCTTCCAGAGTCAGAAAAGCATTTGATTATTTGGAAAGTCTCCAGGCACTGGCATAAGGCTGGGATTTGCAATAAAAATGCCTTTCTGATTAAAGAGGAACGGCATAAGGTTGTGGCATCTCCAAAGTGGAGAAAAGCACCCTGCCCTAGCACAGGTGGAATTGTCCCACAAAGGGGTGAGTTATTCCCACCTCCTCCTGCACAAAGGGGGTCAAACTGCCCCTACTCTCATCCCATCTCTGTTCTATGGAACTGCTTCCCTGAGCAGATTGCCCTGCACAGAGCCTGGGGGCTCTCCTCCCTGGGGCTGTGGCAGAGCTGTGTGCACACAATGCTGTGCCCTGTGCTCTGGGATGGCCCTGCTGGAGCAGGGAGGTGACACCAGATGTGGTCCCTTCCAGCTTGAACCGTCCTGTGAATATCCCAAACATTCCTGACTGTTGCAGATTCTTTATCCTGATCCAGAACTGAATGTTTTCCTACAGAAAAATATTAATATATCAACTTCTGTGTTCCTTAGCACTGCCCTCCCAGTGCCTCTTTACTTTGGGAGGTAAAATCAAACACCACAGATGATTTTTACCATCGTTCTGTTGAGCGAGGAGCTCACACTGCAGAACCTTGGGAGCTTCTGTTCGGGGAGTAGCATGCTCAGCTTCAGGAATTTGGAAGGAATTCTAAACTTCATGATGAGGATCGTATTCCTGGGTTCTGATTTAGCTTGGGAATATTTGTATTTTCATCTTTTTATTGAAGATATTTATCCTCCAGCTTAGCAGGTTTGGAATGCATAACGACCTAATTTACAGGAATTTGGTGTTTAAGTGGACTTGGACTTCTGTAGCTGGGAATAAAACAGAATTCCAGTGGGACTGTTGTTTGTGGGCATGGGAAGGGCTTGTTTGCTTGATTTTACCTGTGTTTTGGTTTCATTGCATGTTTTTGGCATTTCTTTGGGGGTTTGGAGGCTTGTTGCACTGTATTTAGAAAAAAAAAAAAGCATCCACTTTGTCTCATCTGCTATGCTGCACTTGTGTGTTCTCACTACATCCAAGGAGTGTGGCAGAGGGAATTAGCCAAGGGGTTTCCCAAAGCAATCCCAGGAATGCAGCAAGTATTTTTATAAGCAAAATAATACAGGTTTTTTTGACATGTTTCAATGCAAATCCAGAAGATTTCAGCTTCCTTACCCAGGAAGGTGTCTCTGCCCATGGCAGGGAGGTTGAAATCAGATGGTGTTGAAGGTCCCTTCCAACCCAAACCATGGTGTGACCCTGGCCCTGAAATTTTACGTCTGTTTGTGTGTTGGCAGGAAATTTTCCACGCTGGGATTTCATCTTCCTGGCAATTAGAAATCATTAAAGGTATTCAACTGCTCTGTCCATTCATCATGCAAACGAGAGGCATTCACTGCTCTGTCAGCCCTGAAATGATGGCTCTGCTGTGCTTTGAAAGGGGACATTTAAATCCTTTTTTAGTGCCAGCTCAGCGTTCACCTCATGATGAGCACGAAGGGATCAATGAGCAGCTGTGGCACACAAGGTTATCCCAAGTTCACAGCGGGCTCCAAGCTGATTGACTTCCAAAGTCAGATGCATCAGGAGCAAGGTCACCGACAGGATCTGGTGACAGCATAAAAAATAAAGCAGAGCTGAAGTCATTTGTTGACAGCACCCCCTGGGAGAGAATTGTGCTTTATTGCCTCAGATTTGGGGCTTTGTGATGTGACCTTTCACATTGTTGGACTGCTATTTGTACGTTTCCCTTTCCACTTGGAAAATGATGGAGTTTTGCTCTCTCTCCCCCATTGGCATTGAGGTTTTAAATAGAGCAGAGGAGGTGGTTTGAAGGGAATCTGTTAATGAAATAATCAGTGTGGGAATGTCCCAAAGCTGGCCAGGTGGCCACTGGAGTGGGATGGTGGCTCATCTTCCCACGGCTGTTACCCTGCACAAGCGAAGCCTCTAGTGATTATGCCCTACTGTTAATTGCAAGCTGTTCCAGCTAAAATGAAGCCCTGCACCTTCCAGGCCTCCCTCCATAATCCAGCCAACTCTTTTCCCATAAAGTCACCCACAGCCAAAGGTTGGACACGCCCAGGGACCCTCCGGCAGACAAATGTCACATTTTATGGAGGGAGCGGATCCTGCTCATCCATTTCCCCTCCAAGCCTTTCTAAAAATACCCTAAACCTTAACAAGGAGCTATTTTGGAGGAATTATGGTCATGGATAGGCATGGGAAGCTGATTCTGGCAGGCTTGCACGGGTTGGAGTTGCGTGTTCCTTACTCGGGCGTGTGGTGTTGTGGGGCAGCTGGCCATGGGATAAACAGAGAGCATCAGGATTTTGGGACCTCCTGGCTTGGGATGGCTGCTCTGAGTGGGTTTATAGGAGGAGAAAAAGTGAAGATATCCTTATAGGAATGTTGAGCTGTGCCTGAAGTCATTCATTTCAGGCATTTGCAGCTTATCAGATCTGATTTCATAAAACCTGGCTGGGATTTCTCTCCAGGGACCTTTAGCGATCCTGCCACTTCCAATAAACATTTATAGAAACTGCTGCCAGCCTGTGGATATGAGAAACTCCTAGGAGAGACTTCTATCTTCCAAAAATCCTTAAAGACACCAAAATATTTACAAGCAAACCTCACCCAGGAGAAGATGGATAGAAAGTGCCCAGCCTTGGGAGCTGGATTGTGGTGCCAGGCGTTGGCTTTTCACCCTCAGTAGGGATGTTTGCTATTCCCCCTTGGAAAACCTTTCCCTCTGGAGCAATGCTGAGATTGGGAGCAGCAGAATGCTGAGCTAAAAGTGAATTTTGAGAGCTGAGATGGAAGTGCAGCAGGTAAAGGCTGGCCCAGGCTCCCACAGCTCGGGGGCAGCGGCGCGCACTGCTCAGGTTTGCACCTCTAAGAAATTTCCATTTTTTCGCCTCAAAACCTCCAGATACGAAGCCGAAGCTGCCTTCTTCGCCAACCTGAAACTGTCGGATTTCAACATCATCGACACCCTGGGAGTCGGAGGGTTCGGGAGAGTGGAGCTGGTAGGTGACCTCTTCTTCTTTATGTGACATCCTCATACAACTGCTGTGTTAAAGGCTTAATTTTCTTTGTTATTACACCCCAATAACCCCGAGAAAAATGATCTGCTGGGATTATCTAGTGAAGAAAGCTGACTTACATTTCCTGAGACATAAAAAATGTACCAGTAAATGCTTTGCGGTAGCCAAGGAGGATTTATGTCCTAGGCTGAGAGAGGAGCACACATCTCCTCTCTCTCTTAAGTGGTTTATGGCATTGATTTATGGCCTTTAAAAAACAACCTGGAGAATTGGGTGAGTGCTGGGATTGGAAGAGCAACCTAAAATCTTATTTAGCCAATCCAGAGTAACACTAGAAAGCCTCTCCTATAGATTTTTTATTCAGTTCTATAATGGTTGCACTTGGTTATCCTCAAAGCTGAACATTCAGCACCTGACCCATGACAATACATCCCAGACAGGGCCTGGTTTTGTGCAGAACTGTAGAGAAAAGACAAAATCCGAGCCTGCTTGGAGCTTTGGAGCTCTGTGGTCTCCTTTAAAGCAGAGCCAGAGCGAGAGGCGAGCTGTTTGTAACACCAAGGCAACACAAAACCTCGGAGTAGGAAGAGGGAGTTGGGTTACGCCGCGGAGGAGCTCCGGACACCGGACACTCCCGCAGTATGTTAGGAACTCCTGCAAGCCCGGGCACAAGGGGAACAGAGTTACTGCTGCCACCACAAAACCTCAGGGAAGCCTCCACTCCATAACCCTGGGGGAGCTGAAGAATAGTAAAATGGGCAAAACGAGGTGGTTTTGGTGGTTATTTGTGATGTAAAGAGGAAATTTGGTGTGCAGAGCTCAGCTTGGTCTTCCCTGCGTTTTTTTCCTGGCTGGATGTGAAATCCTGTGGAGGAAAGAACGTCTGTGGGAACACTGGTCCCTTCCTGGGGTTTGGGGTTTATCTTGTTTATGAATATTTAATTTAAGAGTATTTTGAAGGAGTCACCTGCTGAGGATACTTTAGAGCAGGAGGTTGTGCTCAGCATCTCTTTTGAAGTCCCTCCCTCCTCTCCTGACACCAGGGATTTGCCCCCTAAATCAACATCTGGCTTCTCCACCCTGTAGTGAGGGACCCACCAGTCTGGGGCTTGGTTTGAGCTTTGTGAAGGTTTTGGGTTCATTTTTAAGTGGTTTTGCCAACCTCAAGGTTTTCCTGGGGAGGTGCATGGTTTGTGTCCATGAGGGGTTGCTGGTGGGACCCTCACCAGTGGCCATGGCTAGGTGACATGGACAGCCTTAAAGTGACCAAAACTCCATCCTGGTGATGTGAGACCATGGTCCAGGAGAGAAGAAGAGCAGGAGGTACTCTGTCCCTTCAAGGTGTCAGCTCGAGTAGAAATATTCCATTCTGAGCAGGTGTTCACACCTCAGA
Source organism: Hypocryptadius cinnamomeus (assembly GCA_013400635.1). Classification (NCBI taxonomy): domain Eukaryota; kingdom Metazoa; phylum Chordata; class Aves; order Passeriformes; family Zosteropidae; genus Hypocryptadius; species Hypocryptadius cinnamomeus. The sequence continues at coordinate 13,907 of VYZP01039670.1, read as the reverse complement.
AGCCTCCAAGAAACCCTGGAGCCACCTGAGGTGGGAAAAACATTCTCAGAGGTTTTCTTCTGGGGTGGGTGCCCCTCTCCTGAGCAGAAAAATGCTGGATAGGCTCATTTTTTATAGCTCTGAACTGCACACAGATAAAACATATTTAAAAGTGTAGCTCGACACACCAGATTTTGCTGGTTTTTTTCTTTACCACAGAAGGAAATTTTGTAACAAAGCCAAGAAAATATTCCTTTTGTCAAAATTGAGCCTGGAATTTCTGCCTCGTGCTTCCACCTCCTCCATTAAAAATACGGTTTATTGCTTTGGGCTAAAAATGTGAAATATATCGGAGGAATCGGCTCTTTTATTGCCTGAATATGGAAGTGAAAGAATGTTCCTGGAAAATATTCACAGTTTTTGTGCTTTCCAGGAGTAAAATGGATCAAAAAAGTGAAGGGTGTGGCAAGGAAAAGGGATTTTATAGCTTTGGGCACGAAGCCTCAGAACGTCACCGCTGGAGAGGGCAACTGGTGGTGGCTGGGAGGCAACTGGAATGTCTGGGGCTGGGATTGGCCAAGAAGGAATAACATTCCCATTGGATGTGGCTTTCCAGACACCTCTGGGAATGCTGGTGCCTTGGAGAGGTCGCTCTTTCCATGCATCCATGCACAAGGATATGGCTTCTAGGTCAGCCAGCCTACAATAGAAATTATTTTTGATTCCACGGATATTAGATGTGGAAATCCCCTTTTGTCTTGCTTTTCCAGCCAGTTTTGTTTTCTGTATCTCAGGAAAAAAATTCCAAAGCTTTGGAATGAGTGGTTTTTTGCTCAGTTTTTTGGTGGCTCCCTGGTGTCTCTTCCAACATCCTTATGGATGCTCCTCTTCATCCCAAACTGGGCTATGCAATCAACTTTTATCTAGGTTTTCTTGAGGGATAAACCATCCAGGGTTGGAGGAACCACAGCAAATGGCAGGAGCGGGATTTTTGGGATGCATCCACTCCTTTTTACAGCTCAGCCTCCCTGCTTTATGTCAGCTGAGCATCTTCTGGGGTGGGATCGAGGATTAACTTTAGGAAAATAGGAATTTCAAGTGCTACTGGCATAGGGAATGTCACTTCATGGGACAGGGATGGAGAGCAGGTGTCCCCAGCCATCAGAAATCATCTCTGCTCTCACCTTTATTGCTCTTGGCTTTGTTCTTTAATTTCCTTTTCACTCAATCCTGTGCTCCTGAGCGTCTGCTCCAGGTCAGTTCTTCTGGGTTTAAATCAAGATTGTTTTTGACAGCTCTGAAATAAATACATTGGAGTAGCTGAATATCCAGGATTGGACTCATTTTTCCATGGAATTGGTTCCTGTAGGTGATGGCTGAGCACAGGGAGACTAAAAATTACATCCTTGCCTTCTGCACTCCTTCTGGCTTCGTGGTGGCCCCAAAAAGCAAAATTCCTTTGCAATATGGGGATTTTTAAAGACACAAATAAAAACATGCACATAAAATGTCGCAGCCGTGTTCTACGGGCTCTGTACAAAGTGGACACAATGCAATTTTTCAGCTTTATTTGTATTTTAAGAGAAATCTCACCCCAGCTTCTGAAGTGCAGTTAAATCTCTTCCAGCCTCCAGCCTGTGTTGTAAACAAAGCCATTAGTGAATTAATTAGATAACGAGGAAAAACCCACTGCAATTGTCTTCTGATAGGCTGACAGATGCAGAATACAGATATTTATTGGTGGAAATTTCCAACTCTGTCCAATTTCCAATTCCCAAGCCAGCTGCTTTTCCTAGGTAATGCAAAGTTTTTTATTGGAAAGATCATTTTTCTCTTGAAAATCTCCTGATTTTTGGGTTTAATTGTCTGGAATTGCCTCAAGCTGGGCCAGGGGAGGCTCAGCTTGGACAGCAGCAGGAATTTCTCCATGGAAAGGCTGCTCAGGCCTTGGCAGGGGCTGCCCAGGGAGCTCTGGAGTGCCCATCCCTGGAGGTGTCCCAGGAAGGGCTGGAGGTGGCACTCAGTGCTCTGGGCTGGGGACAAGGTGGGCACTGGGCACAGCTGGGACTCCATGGGCTGGCAGGGATTTTCCAGCCTCAGTTATCCCAGGATTCTGTGAATTTTTTAGCTTTTGAAAGAATGGATCTTTTGGTTGCTAGGAAGGGGGAAAGATTTGCGTATTTCGGTGAGGAATTTGAGATCAGGTGCCCAAGGAAATCCCAAACTCATCTGACAATGTCACTCTTTTTGAGCTCAGCAAAATCCTGGGGATGATCTGACCTTTTTTTTCCCATCCCCTCCCAACATTTGCAGCATATTCCCTTCTCCAGCATGTGCAGGATGTTTACTTTTATCACACGTCTGCAGGACCATGTTTTAATTTTCCCTGGATTTTGAATTCCTGTTGAAACTAATCTCATCCTTTGTAGATGGAAACACATCCTTGGGCTTGTCTTTTCATGGAAAGGGTCTTTGCAAAGTTTGGAAAGATGGGATGTGTTGGGAACCCATCAAATCTGGGCAGGCTGGATCAGGATATGAGCTGAGCCAGAGATTTCAGCTCCGGATGGAGGCAGGAATTAAACATAAAAATAGATTTTTTATTTCAGACAAATCCAAACTGGGAAGCAGAGCAGGATCATGTATGGGATTGTTGGAGTTTAGCTTCATTTGATATTCCCAAGACCCCACAGCACTGAGTTTTTCCATTTCTCACATATCTTAGCCATAGAATCCTTCTTCCTCTATTTACTTTTCCTTGGAATGGTTTTAGGCATGAAACCCTTGACATTCCCCACTGCTTTTTAGCCTTTTGCTTCCAGGCATTGCTGCAAAAATAATTTTTACCTCTGGGCTTTATAGGGAGACAAAAATTTTAATATATTTTAAGATATTTGCCCTTTACTCATAAAAAACTTGGCTGTGTTTGTTATCAAGCAACAAAAATCACTTTTCAGTGCAGGGATCAGGATGTGGAGTTAGAGGGGTTTAGCACAGTTGAGTATTTGATTAAAAATTGTTACATTTGCTTTTTTGAGTGTCTTCTTAGTGTATAATTTTGCAAATTATTTTTCTATGGAATCTCATAGTGCTCCAGTTAGGATAGGAAATTTAGGGCTTTCCCAAGCAGTGGAATCTGGATTACTAAAAAAAAAATAAAAATAAAGTCACTGTCATGGAGAGTTTTGACCCTGCTGCCCACTTGGAATTAATTTTGAAGGATTCATCCTTCAAAATTCAGCCTACAATGTATCTTGTAGACTTCACTTTTACTCCATGATTTTTCTTCCCATCTTCTCCTAAAATCCCAGAATCCCAGAATGGTTTGGGCTGGAATGGACCTTAAAGCTCCAAAATTCCACCCCTGCCATGGGCAGGGACACCTTCCACTGTCCCAGGTTGCTCCAAGCCCTGTCCAGCCTGGCCTTGGACACTGCCAGGGATCCAGGAGCCGCCACAACCACCCTGAGCCATGTCTTAGGTAGGGTTTATTTAAGTTTGACTTATTTTCCAGCCTAACCCAGCACAGTGTGTTCTGTAGCCAACCCTAAATTAATGTTGGGGTTGAGGTAGGGAGTGGAAATCTAATTTGGATATGCAAATTATCATTTCTCTCTAAACTTAGGTGAGGAGAGAGGCTGAATCTGCTCTTAGGGGAATGTGGAAAAGCCCCTAAAAATCCTTATGGATCATTTGNCTATTTTCTGTTGGAAGAATTCCACAGGCAGCAAAATTCCCTTGGAAAAGTATCTTTTATTGTTATGGAAGTTCAGAGGGACACAGAGGGAAACTGTGGTGAGTAGGGAACTTAAAGCTCATCCAGTGCCACCTCCTGCTGTGGGCAGGGACACCTTCCACTATCCCAGGCTGCTCCAAGCCCCAATGTCCAACTGGCCTTGGGCACTGCCAGGGATCCAGGGACAGTCACAGCTGCTCTGGGCACCCTGTGCCAGGGCCTGCCCACCCTCTCAGGGAACAATTCCTTCCCAAAATCCATCCATCCCTACCCTCTGGCAGTGGGAAGCCATTCCCTGTGTCCTGTCCCTCCATCCCTTGGAAATATCTTGGAATGTTCAGTCACGGAAATAAATCCTTCTCTGGGGTCTTGTTCTGCATCCTGGTAAATATTTATGAAAGTTTCCACTTTCCCAAGGTCAGCTGGGATTGCATCAGCACAGGAATTGCTGGAGTTGCAGACTGTGTATCACACACATAGGGATGATTTATAGGGAATACAGGCAGGGAAGGAGGAAGGGTAAGAAACACACAACTCTTGTTTCCTCTTTTCCACTGAGCTCTGGGTTTCATGTCCCCAGTACCCATTTTCCCAGCCAGCCTGAGAAAGCACCAAGGTGTAAAACCATATTTATTTCTGTGTAAGTGTTAAAAACCAGACAGGTCTGTTGTTCTCTGTGTGTCCTGGGAACTGCAGAAGTTTAAAACCATAAAGCAAAGGAAGGATTTTGGAGTGGTTCCAACAGGAGGAGCCAGCTGTGATCCTATGAAACAAGGATATGGAAAAGCCAGACAGGCTGCATCTATCCTTTTTTCCCTGCTTTTTTTTGCCCATAGAATTCCAGTGTGGTGGAAGGGATCTTAAAGCCCATCCCATTCCACCATTCCTCCTGGTGTTTCCCTGGGGATCCCATCCCTCCTGGTGTTTCCATGGAGATCCCCTCCCTCCTGGTGTTTCCCTGATCCCTGAACTATGCCAGAAGAAAGCAGGTGGACAAAAGACTGTTCAAGTTCAGGGTGTGTGGCCTAGGAAAAGCCCGGGGGGAAATTTGGATGACACTCCTGGGTACATGGTGGGATTATTGAGGTGTCTGAGGGCCTGGAGTTGGACTGAATCATCCTTGAGGAGCTCTTCCAACTCAGTACATTCCATGGTTCTACAAAGGTCTCATATGCACCCACATTCCTGTCAGCAAAACAGTACAAAACCAGATCTGGCATTAAATTAATTCTGATTGTGTGAGCGTCACCTCCTAACCCTAAAGGCAGGCTGGGTTTCTGACAGGGCTCAGTGACAGCCAAGCTGCTTCCCTCTGGCAGAAGCCAAATTCCTGCAAGGACACCCAAACAGAAGTTGCCAGATGGCACCTTGTGCTCGACAGGGGGGAAAGCACCTCACTGGAATATTGTTGTGAGCAGCTGCCGGGGGAATTTAGCAGACTTGGAGGCCTGGGAGGTCGACAACGGGGTTTCTTTGAGAGGGTTGGCCAGGATGGGAAGGGTGGCTGCCTTCCAGCTGGCTTTGGGATAGGGACCTGCCCCTCGAGGTGGCTCAGGGTTCAGAAGTTGCCAGGGTTACCCTGAGAGCAAGCAAACAATTCCTGTCAGCCTCAGCTTGGGGAACCAGGCTAAAAATAGGGGGTAGAGTCTTAAGGTGAAAAGCCAAGCCATGAGCAGGGAGTGCTGCTGGGAAGCTGGGTCTGCTCATCCTCTGCAGGTATCCCAGCTCTGCAATTCCCAGCCAGAGCCAGCACAGGTGGGGTGACCTGGAGGAAAGGGGTTGGGGAAGCCAGATGTTAACTGGCAACGTCTCCTGACCTCAGAGCAACACCCACATTTGGCTTTTCCCTAAAAATCGTGGCATTTAAAAACGTCTTTTTTAGCAGTAAGCCAAGCAGTCAGCAACCTGGATCGTGACTGGAGAGGTGAGAGGAACTCCTGGAAGGCAGGCAGGTGGGATTGCTGGCAGGGAGGTGGGACTCCAGCCGGGCTGTGGCCTGTGTGTGACCCTGGCCTGTCCTGCCGTGCCCAGGTGCAGCTGAAGAGCGAGGAGGCCAAGACATTCGCCATGAAGATCCTGAAGAAGCGGCACATCGTGGACACGCGGCAGCAGGAGCACATCCGCTCCGAGAAGCAGATCATGCAGAGCGCCCACTCCGACTTCATCGTCAGGTACCTCCCCCTGCCCCGGGCCCTCAGCGTGCCAGGGATCCCCACAGGGATCAGCCACGGCAGGGAAAAGCCTTCAGATCCCTCCTGTGAGGGAATGGAGGTGTGGGGCAGGAGGAAGGTGCTGGGCAGAGCTCGCTGGTGCTGCCGGCTGATCCATGTGGAATCCCAGGGTGGTTTGGGTGGGAAGGAACCTTAAAGCCCATCCAGTGCCACCTCCTGCCATGGCAGGGACACCTTCCACTGTCCCAGGCTGCTCCAAGCCCCATCCAGCCTGGCCTTGGGCACTGCCAGGGATCCAGGGGCAGCCAAGGCTTCCCTGGGCACCCTGTGTTTGCGCACCCTGCCAGGGAACAATTCCTTCCCAATATCCCATCCATCTCAGTGGGAAGCCATTCCCTGTGTCCCCTGACCCAAGTCCCTCTCCAGCTCTTTGGAGCTCTTTTAGGCACCGGACTCACCATTAAGAATTTATACATACACATAAATATATATATATATATGTGTGTGTGTGTATGTGTATTTATAATGACTTGGCTTTACCCCTGCTCAAGGTTACTTTTCCTTTTCCTTCCCAGTTTCTGAGTTTTCCTTCCCACTAAGGGAAGCTGGAATTCAAGGCTTCATCCTTTGAAGTGGCACAGTGCCATGACAATGAGCAGCTGTGTCCAGCATTTCTCTTTAGGGAATATTTGAGAACTCAAGTTCAGCGTCCCTGGACTCCTCATGGGCAAACACATTAAAACCATCTCCCTGCCCCAAACCTAAGCACATCTCCAGGAAATAAAAGGGGTACCAGGCATTTTTGGTTGTTTCCACCCTAATAACACCATTCAGTCTCAAGCCATGCCAAGGGAAATATAGGTTGGATATTAGGAAGAAGTTTTTTACAGAAAGGGTGATAAAGTACTGGAATGATCTGTCAGGGGAGGTGATGGAGTCACCATCCCTGGATGTGTTTAAAACAGCCTGGGTGTGGCACTGGGTGCCAGGGTTTAGTTGAGGTGTTGGGGCTGGGTTGGACTCGATGATCTTGGAGGTCTCTTCCAACCCAGTGATTCTGTGAATTCTGTGAATTCCCTGGCTTTTCCAGGACTGTGAGGACAGAGAGGGGATTCTTTCAATGCTGTAGGTCAGGATGGAGCAGTGGGTGCTGAGGATCCCTCGAGCCACCTTGAAGGGCATCCAAGCCAAGGCTGCCTCATCCCACCCTCAGAGATACCTGGAAAACTTCTCTGCCTTAGGATATCAGCCCTGCTCCCAGAAATTGCTCAGGAGATTTGCAAACAAACCCTGAAACCAAATCCCTGGGATGAACCCAAAGGGAAGCACGTGGCCAGGCTGGGGCACTCAGGGGGTGTTTCCTTCCCAGGCTCATCATTGGGATTCCCCTGGAGCCCATGGCTTCTCCTGTGATTCATGGGTGACAGCTGGAGCCCGACACTGCCCGGCTGCCATTCCCTTCAGGATGTGCTCTTGGATCCAGAAGCATTCCTTGTAACCCAGGCCGGAGCCAAATATTCCCTGTGGGCCATTCCAGCCTCTGGATTTTTGGAAGGCTGAGCTGTTTTGGGATGAGAGGGGAAGTGCAGGGCCAGCCAAGCCACCATTCCCAGAAATACCCACTCCTAAATAGAACCTGAGCCTCCAAGCATTTCTTAATGGAGCCAGTGATATTCATGGCTGATAAATGAAATTCCCACTCCTCATTCTTCAGCAGGGAAGCAGAACAAGGATGTTTTAGCTGTGCATCTTCTCCTTCCATATCCTGTACTGTTTCCCACCTTTTGCAGCAACAACTATCCCTGAATTATATTTAATATCCCATGGAAACCCTGCTCTGGGAAAGTTTTCAAATCACAAAGTCCAGCCTTTTGCTGTTGCTAGAAAATATTTGATTTACCAAACTTGATTTCTGCTTTTTCCCCTCTTCTCCTCTTGCCCATCCACAGAGATTTGAAGTTTTCCTATAGTATCTATCCTAAAATTATTCAACTTATTTATTGTTTATTCAGTAACTTACTCATTCCATTTCTTGGACCAGCTGGGATATTTTTTTTGGGGGGGTGCAATGACCAGAAATTTGAATATTTCAGTAGATTAATTCAGTTTTGAGCTGATAGATGAAAGGTGGGTTTAAAACAATCTCGGAGCAAGGACACAACCTCTGGCATGTTAGAATGGGAAAGACAAAATTCCTGAAGAACTTGATTGTTTTCTTAATTCATTGTGTTTGTTAAAAAGTCTTTGAAGAGTAACTGGGTTTGGTTGTTAAAATGAATTAAACCAGGCAAAAGGAGCAGGAGAGGCCAAGTGGCAATAAATAAAATTGACTTTTACGTAAACTAAAACTCCAAAAGAACAAAATGCTCTGGGTTGGATCAGGAGCCAAACAAGTGCAAATATTTCAAGGAATAAAGAAACAAATAAAGAAGTTATTCAAATCTTGTGTCATTTAAATTTAGGAAATAATGTCCTTTCATGTGTCTAAACTTTGTTTCCATGATAGCTGATAAATAATATATTTTTTTTTTTAATCTGTGCATTTTAGGGCAGATTTAATGCCGATAAAGTTTTCAGCAGGGCTACCTTAATTAGGGAAAGTATTTCAGTACTTGGTAATTTAAATTACCAAGCAACTAAAACCATGAAATTACATTTTGGATTCTTGAAGTTTTCTGTAAACTTTAATAGTGATTGTGTATTAAGATAAATGATATTTTGTCCAAGTGGCAAGAAATAAGTGGGGAGATTTTTGTTAAAACCATCAATTTTAGCATTATTTAATGGTTATAACTGACCATTGGTTTTATATAAATAGAAATGGATGTCTTCCAAAGGAACAAAATCCTGCAGTGTTTTCCTGCTGATCCATCCCACAGCTCTGTCAAAATAATAACTGGGATTAGCAGGGAAGTGTAGAATCTGGAAAACCCACCTGGTTTCATTTCCATCGTGTGGCAGCAGCTCTTGAATTTTTAACTCCTGAATTTTTAACTCCTGGAAACTGCCAGGAATGCAGGAATTACACCAGGAATCACCCTCAGCATTCCTTTCTGCTGCAGAAATTATTAAAATTATTGTCCAAAAATTACAAATTCATTGCAAAAATTAATTTCTTAATTAATTACAAAAAAAAAAAAACAAAACAGAAATTAAAATTACTGTCCAAACTATCTGCGAGGAAACCTTCCCTGTATCCACACCCTGCTGGAAGCCTGGGTGGATAAAGCCACATGAAGAGGAAGAGGAAGTACAAAAGCAGCTGAACATTAAAATCAAATAAAAAAAGAATCTCTGGCTTTTTTCACCATAGTTATTTAATATTATTAAACACATCTATAAATCCAGTTCATGTAATATCATTAGAAAATCCTGTTGAGCACAGAGCGTGGAGTTTAGAGCACAGTTCAGAACTTGAGGTTGGGTTCACAAAGCCTGGCTCATCCCTTGAGGCAGTTTTTCCTCCACATTCCTTCCTGGGAGGAAGAGGAAGAGCATTTCATCTTCTTTAAACTCTGTCAAACCAGCGAGTTTAGTGCTTAGATAATGGATTTATTTGTGATTTTCTGGTTGCCACCCTCAGGCTCTACAGGACGTTCAAGGACAGCAAGTACCTGTACATGCTGATGGAGGCCTGCCTGGGGGGAGAGCTCTGGACAATTCTCAGGGACAGGTGAGCTGGGACTTGTCCTGCACACTGAGATGTTTTAAATGGCACAATTCCAGCTGGAAGGGTTGGAAGGTCCTCCAAGCTCATCCAGTGCCACCCCTGCCATGGGCAGGGACACCTTCCACTGTCCCAGGATGCTCCAAATGTCCAACCTGGCCTTGGGCACTTCCAGTGATCCAGGGGCAGCCACAGCTGCTCTGGGCACCCTGTGCCAGGCCCTGCCCACCCTCCCAGGGAACAATTCCTCCCAAAATCCCATCCATCCCTGCCCTCTGGCAGTGGGAAGCCATTCCCTGTGTCCTGTCCCTCCATGCCTTGTCCCCAGTCCCTCTCCAGCTCTCCTGGAGCCCCTTTAGGCTCTGGCAGGGGCTCTGAGCTCTCCCTGGAGCCTTCTCCTCTCCAGGTGAGCACCCCCAGCTCTCCCAGCCTGGCTGCAGAGCAGAGGGGCTCCAGCCCTGGAGCATCTCTGTGGCCTCCTCTGGATTTGCTCCAGCAGCTCCAGGTCCTTTTGATGTCACAGTTTTTAGATCACAATTTCCCATCTCAGAACTTTTCCCAGCCCTGTGTTTGCAGCCCTCTCTCTGTGAGTGTGAATCTCAACTCTCAGCTCTGCCACATGGACACTGCTAAATAATATCCATAAATATTTCCTGGGATTTATGGCCCAGCCAGGACTGAGATCAATGAGCAGGAGGAAATTGAGAGCTGTGCTGTGTTGGCCCAGATATCCCATATTACACCAGGGCTGCTGATTCAAGTGGGAATCAGAATCCACACCCTGCCAGGAGCACTGGTCCATCAGAATGCAGCAGTGACATGGAGAAAAATAAGATAGGAAAGCATGCATGCCCAAAACCCCACAGCCCCTGCCTTGGGAGGGGTCACCTTGGAGTGTTTGGGGTTCCTGGGTACACGTGGGATGTGCCCACAGAGCAGGAAAAGATGCAGGGAATTGTAACTCTGGAATAGCCTCATCACTGGAATAGAATTCCATTAATTTTGGAAAGATTGATCAGAAAGATTAAATTGTCTTTTAATTTCCCAGAAATATTTTTTCTCTAGTTCTCCCTTTTCCCAACAGCTGTTTTCTCACTGAAAGGGGAACTGGAGCAAAGTTAGAAGGTGCTGGGTGGAATTTTTCCTGATTTTTTGTCAGAGCCTGATAATTCCATCTTCAATTCTCCAGGATTTAAACTGAGGTTCTGCTGCCATCTAGCTTAGACACTCTCCTGGTCTCAGCCAGCCCCCAGCAGGCAGGGGGATGTGGTTTTCTTTGGAAAACTTCAGAAACAAGGATCCAAAGGGTACAGTTTGGAATTTGCATTAACTCTCAAGTCCCAGCAGCTGTGATTTTTCTGCCTTTTGTTTCATTTAGGAACATTAATACAGAACTTATCTGCACTCCTCAAAGGAGTTTTAACACTCAAACCCCAAAGTTGTAATTAGAAAAAAAAATTTTTGCTTACAGGACAAGGATTTCAAACTTCTATTTCTAAATTGTAGAACAAATCTTAAAATAGTTTCAGATATTGGAGGCAAAGAGGCTTCTTCAAAAATGGAAATGTAATTAGATTGAGATATAAAAGTGAGTTTAGCACCAGGAACTTTCCAGGTGTCAAAAAGTGATTTTACTGCAGTGATAAAAGTTTTAACAGCAGAATGAATTCCATGGGTAAGGAAACCACTTCCCAAGGATTCATCTAATGGCTTTATCCCCTTTTCCCTCCCTCCTTCCCACAGGGGTTCATTCGAGGATTCCACCACCAGGTTTTACACGGCGTGCGTGGTGGAAGCCTTTGCCTACTTGCATTCCAAAGGGATCATTTATAGGGACCTCAAGCCAGAGAACCTCATTCTGGATCACCGAGGTTATGCCAAGCTGGTGAGTGCCAAAAAAAATCCCCCCAGGTTTGACCAGAAAGGCTGAGGAGCAAAGTCCCCCCATCAGGGGATGCTGAGAGATCAGGGCAAGGTGTTGTCATCCCCACCAGGATGTTTTCCTGACTTTCAGCAGGGCTCAGGGTATGGCTGAGCTGAGAAATGCTGACTGTGAGGACACAGGCTTAAGCTGTGCCAAGGGAAATATAGGTTGGATATTAGGAAAAATTTTTTTGCAGAAAGGGTGATAAAGTACTGGAATGGCCTCTCCGGGAGGTGATGGAGTCACCATCCCTGGATGTGTTTGAAACAGACTGGATGTGGCACTGGGTGCCAGGGTTTAATTGAGGTGTTGGGGCTGGGTTGGACTCGATGATCTTGGGGGTCTCTTCCAACCCAGTGACTCTGTGATTCTGTGAATCCTCTGAATCCTCTGAATTCTGTGATTCTGGCTTGGGGTTCAGGTCCATGCTCCTGGAATGCTGAGAAAAGAGCATCAGGAGAAAGCCACCTGGCTGTCAAAGCCACCTGGAGAGGGCTTTGGAGAAAGCCACCTGGCTGGGCAAAAAATGACCCCAGAACTCAGGAAAGGCACCCTGCTTTTTAGGGGTACCCCAAATGGCCTGGTGAGAGCACGGAGAGGGGCAGGAGAGAAGAAATAGTTCCCTTGGTGGCAGGTGCTGCAGGATGTGGGCCCTTGGGAAAGCACCAGTGAAGGACAGGAGCCCTAAAAGGAGCTGGTCCAGGTGGAGCTGATGGCCCCTGGGGGTCATGGGGGGCCAAGGGCTCTGTGTCTTGGTCTGGGGCTCTTTGGGGACAATAACTCAGCCCATCATCACAGCCTGCTGGCAGTCTCCACGTGTCACCGCCTGAGTGACATTGGGATTTACCCTCTGCAGCATTTCCCTGGGCCTGGGGCTCCTCTGAGGTGCAGGGTGGTAGAGGAGTATGAGGTGCAGGACTGTCCTTCTCCCACCCCAGGAGCATCTGGGACTGGATCTATGCTGGTCCCTCAGCAGCCCCCAGCTCCTCAGGCATGTCCCTGAGTGTCCCAGATCCCTTGACCATGTGGGTTCCTGACCAGTCCCAGAGGACTCCACTTCCCAGGATAATCTGATTTTCCATGTTTGCTGTGGGGACACTGCTATAGGGCCACAGCAGGGCTGGTGAGCCCAGCACATCCCAACAGCCAAACTGGGAGGGCGTTTGTTCTGCTTCACTCCTGAGGGTGGGAGAGGAAACCAAACTTGGCAGCAGGTGCCTAAATCACAGAATGCTGGAATGGTTTGGGTGGGAAGGGACCTTAAAGCCCATCCCATTCTACCTCCTGCTACAGGCAGGGACACCTTCCACTATCCCAGGCTGCTCCAAGCCCCAAAGTCCAACCTGGCCTTGGGCACTGCCAGTGATCCAGGGGCAGCCACAGCTGCTCTGGGCACCCTGTGCCAGGGCCTGCCCACCCTGCCAGGGAACAATTCCTTCCCAATATCCCATCAATCCCTGCCCTCTCACAGCTTAAAACCATTCCTTGCCCATGTTAATTTAAATTTAAAAGAAAAAAAGCAAAATAAATCAACCTGAGCTGTGAGTGATATCCATTCCAACCCCCAAGAAACCCTTGGTGCTGGAGTTTGCTTCCCTCATGGGAATTTTCCCAAGGATAAATCAGCAAAAAGGTCACTGTGGTTCCCTGGTCCTGGAACGACCCTTGGTGCTTTAATTAGGAGAAAATTCCCATGAGGAATCCTCCTTTCTGCCTTGCTTCACTTCAAGAGGAGCAGAGCCCACGGCTGACATTCCCTCTGATGCCCTGCCCTGACTCTCTCCTGCCCCTTCCCCCAGGTCGATTTTGGCTTTGCAAAGAAAATAGGATTTGGAAAGAAAACATGGACTTTTTGTGGCACCCCGGAGTACGTAGCCCCCGAGATCATCCTGAACAAAGGTCACGACATTTCGGCAGACTACTGGTCCCTGGGAATCCTGATGTATGAGCTCCTGACTGGCAGGTATGGGCATCGAAATTCATCCCAAGATTTCTGCCCTTCTCACCCTGATGAGGCCAGGCCAGGGGCAGGGCTGGGCCAGGGAACTCCACAGTGGCTTTTCCACTCAAATAATCTTTTTTTTGGCTCTGAGTGGGCTGAACATGATGGGAAAAGAGGAAGGGTTTGGCCCTGAAGGGTCTGGAAATGGTGGGAAAAGGGGAATGGTTTGGACCTGAATAGTCTGGAAATGGTGGGAAAAGGGGAAGGGTTTGGCCCTGAATAGTCTGGAAATGATGGGAATAGGGGAAGGGTTTGACCCTGAAGGATCTGGAAATGGTTGGAAAAGGGGAAGGGTTTGGACCTCAATAGTCTGGAAATGGTGGGAAAAGGGGAAGGGTTTGGTCCTGAAGGGTTTGGAAATGGTGGGAAAAGGGGAAGGGTTTGGTCCTGAAGGATCTGGAAATGATGGGAAAAGGGGAAGGGTTTGG